>JAVXUM010000040.1:3529855-3543532 GCA_035590655.1 Pouteria glomerata
ATTTTTAATAAATAATAAAGCTAAATTAATTTAATTTAATTTAATAATTTATTATTATTATTAAATTATTTTAAATAAATATCAAAATTAAATTATTTATTTAGTATGAAGTATATTTTATTAAATTTTTTAATAAATAATATAATTAAATTATAAATAATATATTTTATATTTAATAACTTAAATGATATAATAATAATATTTCATTCAATTATTTTTAATAAATAATATAATAAAAATATAACTTAATATATTTTATATTTATTGAATTAAATGATTTTTAATAAATAATTTAATTAATTATATTAATTAAATTAAATTAATATAAAATATATTTTATTCAATTCAATTAATTTTTTAAAACTAACCAAATTAAATATTTTCTAAAAATAAAAAAATTAATAATTGTAAACAAAATTATATTTTTAAACGCATTTTTAGTTTTCATTTCAGGAAAGAAAAACGACAACAGAAAACAAAAAATACAAAATATAAATAGAAAAACAACAACGTTAGCGAACGGTCCCAAAGAAACCTATTATATATTTTTGAGCGGAAAGGCACACCAACCAACTGGTACAACAAGAAATCATAAGCAACTGAGATACATCAGCCTTCTATAATACAATTCCAGCCTTCTGGGACTTTCAAGCCCAAACAGGAGAATAAATTGCAAAGAGAAATGTATTGCTCTAGTCAGATGCAAATCAATTGCAGAATTGACAAATGTACACTGAGAACTGACCTGCTATCACCAGAAACAGCGAAGTTGTTCAAAGCCAACATGCATGATGCTGACTGCCCAAGCAAAGATAACAAAATTCAGCAGCAGAATAGAAAAAATGAAACGCTCACAAGCTAATGAGGGAACCGAACTGCCTAAGCAATAAGAAAGTTTACCTGACTATGATAATGAATAGTATTTGCAGCAATGACAACAACTCCACCAACGGGAGACGGCACAGCAAGAAGCTTATATGCATCATGTGGGAGACTCTGTTACCAAGAAGAAATATGAACCACACCTCAAGTTCTCAATGCGAGGAGTCTTTGCAATTTCAAAACAATTACAACTTAAGACTAACTTAGACCCACACTCCCCTTAGGCATCTTCCACACAGGAGCAAAATACAGCATTTTAGTTATTCAAGACTAGCTCAATTTCAAGGAGATCAAATTTTAAACTTAAGATTCCATTTAAAAAATTTTCAATTTCAAAAGAATTACAACATAGACTAACTTAGACCCCACTCCTATAACACACCTTCTGTGTACAGCAACAAAATACAGCATTTTAGTTATTCAAAACTTACACAATTTCAAGGAGATCAAATTTTAAATTTACGATTCCATTTATAATAATGTTTGTTTTGGGAAATCACAATGATCTTTTCCAGTCCAAAAGCTAAAATTGAAAAAAAAAGAAAAAAAAAAAGAAAAATGCACTCACTTCTCGCTTTTTGATACATCAAATAGAGGCTTTTGTAATCAATTGGAAGAAAAATGGCACACTTCAAGTTTTCTGCAGTTTTAATAACCACATGACCCAATCCAGAAAATTAAACAGGGAAAATGAAGAGTACAGTTTTAAGAATGGCAGGATTTTTCCATGAATTCAGCAATGGCTAAAGCTTAAAACCCTTGGCACAGATAAACTCAATGCTGATAACCCTACCAACGTAATACAGCACAATCTTCATATTGTAAGTTATATCATATATCAGCAATCTACCATATATGCAAACACTCAAACAAACTTAGTGATGCACATCACAATCACCCATATTATTGTCCAGCTGAAAAACAGACATTGAGTATATACAAGAGATAGGACTCAGAGAAGAAAAAATAAAATTTGCATTTAGTAGTACTAAGGATTTATGAATTACATCGCATGTGAACTTGTCAAATGTTTCTAAATCAAATTCAAAGAGGTGGAATTGAAAGATACCAAGTGTTTAAAGATATTTGTGCACAGGAAAGCTCTATCATTTAAATAATTCAGCTGACTAAACAAACTCATCTCCAGAGTATATATCCCAGTTTGGCCAAAAA
The DNA here is from genome assembly GCA_035590655.1 of Pouteria glomerata. Taxonomy (NCBI): domain Eukaryota; kingdom Viridiplantae; phylum Streptophyta; class Magnoliopsida; order Ericales; family Sapotaceae; genus Pouteria; species Pouteria glomerata. The sequence goes on from JAVXUM010000040.1 coordinate 3,531,911, forward strand.
AACAAGGTAGAAGCCACTTGTGTCCATCATCAAGGCATATGTTGAATAAAGAATGGCTGCTCTGATGATCAAAGCCAAAATTTTTGTTCATTTACTGATTTTTGACAAGCTTAGATGCATTACTGCATAAAATCAAGAGCCAATTGTATTGCACCTCAAATATGACGAAGCCTTGGCCTCCAGTTTTAGTAGGTGTTTTTCAACTGGTTACTATTATTTTAAGAGGACCACTTCTTGCTTAACTGTAACAAAACAACTTATGCAGGAATCTTTTGCTAACTAACAGACAGGATTAAACAAGATTAGGACTTACAGTGGCTGACCATATGAGAGGATGCTGCTTCAAAGTTGTGCTAATACTAAGTGCAGAAATCATACAGGTATGATGCTTCCATGAGACACGTCCAGCCCAAGTAATCTCCCGTTCGTGAAGGATTACCATCACAGGCTCAATGTAACCTATAAAATAAATTATATCAAGCAAGAAAGAAAAAGAAGAAGAACAAAGTGGCATGAGCAACAGACAACATGAAAAGGGTCATATCTATAGAGAGAAAAATAATGTTGAGGGCGAGAACTCCCCCTAAAGACCTGACTACACAAAATCCAAGATCAGAGCTATTAGAGAAAAAAACAAAAGATTGCTTAGAAAAAAAATGTCTTCAGTTAAAAATACAAAAAATCAAAATTCAAGAACTATGCCAAAACAATAAATTTGTTGGGCATTTTGATGTATAACTAGTGCCATTTCGAGAAAATTATACATTAATAATTATTTTACATAACCAATACAGTTGTTAAAAAAAGTTGTATAATCTGGCTTCAACGCTCAAACAGATTTAGGACTCAGAAAGCTAAAGCCAGAATTTATGTAGTTACCATCACTCATTCTACCTTTCAAATTAAAATTGCCCAAGTGCATCCAATTTTAATCCCACCAACTAGAAGGGATGTTCAACGTCAATGAAAGATAGACTCTCATTGGGCTTCTTGTCTGGGGTGAAGGGAAGCTTATGGGTTAGCCTACAGAAGGAAACCCAGTGGCAATTTCGGCAAGGTGACAAAAACAAACTTTGAGGCAGGGCAGGGGATTAATGGATTGTTATCCAGTGGTTTTTGAGCTAGTGGTGGATAATGAGGCCTCTGTGATGGCTTGTTTTGTGAGTGTGTGTGTGTGTGTGTTTTTTTTTCCACCGCGCTTGGGGTAGGCAGCCAGAGTAAGGGGTGGAATATATCACTGTAGGAATCTTCATAATTGGGAAGTGGACAGCTTTGTCATGCTTTTTCAAGACACACGGCGATTGGAAGAGGGGGTGAAGATGTGGTTAAGTGGACACCATCTAGATCGGAAGATAGGAGGTGAAGTCAAACTACATGGAGATAGAAGGAAGAGGAGAGTCATGATTCCCTTGGGGTAAATTATGGAGGAGTGCAGTACCTCCAAAGGTGTATTTTTCTATGTAGTGTCTAGTTTGGGGAAGGATCTTTACGATTGAAAACTTGCAGTCTTAGTCAACAGGTGTAGTCTACGTAAAGAGAAGGGGAAATATAATTGATCATTTATTCGTTCGCTGTAATTGGTCAAAGAATTTGTGGTATTTGATTCCAGGGGCTTTTGATGTACGTTCCACAATCTCTTCTAAGGTCTTGGTGGGGCTACAATCCGAATCAAGCAAAGTTGTTAACTAGGGAATTTGTCCCTTTGCCTTTCCTACGTGATTTCGAGAGAGAAGAGTTTTTGAAGGGAAAGAGTATAGAATAAAGAGTTTTCTTTTGGCTTGTTTATACGGTTGGATTTTTTTTTTTTTTGGGGGGGGGGGGGTGTTAGGGGTTTGATCCAAATGTGGATTTGTTTCTATCTTTTACTAAAGAGTATGATAGCTTAGGTTTGGGTTGTTTTCATAAGCCCATTTTGTGGCATTGTCTCAATGCTATTATTAATAAATTTTATTTTATTCATCAAAGGGGAAAAAAAAAGTTATACACAGCAAGTAGGTTCTAGAGCATTCAATAAAGCCATCAGTAACCAAATCTTATCCATCCATTTTTTAGTCTAAATAGACTTTTCTTCCCAAGCAACAACTACAAAAATGACAGCCATGGCTTTATTGAGGTTTCCCAATCAAAAAAAAAAGATCATTGGAGAGGATGTAGATGATGTTTAAAGAAACCATGGAAAGCATTCTCAAAAAAAATAAATAAATAAATAAATAAACAAATAAAACGAAAAGAAACAACAATAAACAATTTAAAAGATAAAATCTAAATGCTTAAGGAGGGAATAAAAGAAATACACTAAAATAAAAACAAATCACAAATGTATGGTATGTGCCCATTCTGATAAGACAATGATCTCCACTCCTTTAATAGGAAAACAGATCTTTTGTAAAATGAGTCACGTTATAAGTTTTTGCCTCTATTCTGCATGCTGCAGTGAAGTATTCCAGGAGTTTGGTTCCCAATGAAAATCTACAAGGTGAATCAACTATGATCACGTCCTCACGACCTGATTTTGACAAGATGCACACTCCACCACGTCATGCCCATTCCGAAGAATAAAATCACTCTAAATCCACGGGCAATGGATTCTATCATATTGAACCATCAGGACACGAGAGATCAAAAATAGCTGCCAATAATTATTATCAAAACAATTATATATATACAATGCTTTACAATTCACAAAAAGCAAAGTTTTGTCACCGTTCAAACACTAGTTTAAACATCCAATAAACATCCAAAAAATGGGCCACAGCATTGAGCAGCATACAGTCATCACACCAATAATTTTATTTAGCCACCCAATTAACAACCGTGGATGAACATAATGATATAAATTGACATATATCACTAAACATCTGCAGTATATAATATGCTGTCATACTCATGCTTTAAAAAATACAATTTTCAGAACACAGATTAATGAAACATGAGCCCATCCAAAATTACCCAGGAAGAGAAATTTCCATTCAAATGCACGATACAAATGCTTTTATTTTCATGCAAAGTGAAACTAGTATACAAAATAAATAATAATAATAATAATAATAATAACAATAATAATAATTTGAAACAAGTCAGCCAACAAGTCAGATTTTGCTAAACCTAGCCCTAACTTTAATAGGGAAAACGATACCATTCCTGCGTCCTTTTAAAACCCCTTACTCATGACAAGTTTAAAATCCTCTATCCATATCCACCCTGCCCTGGGCATTTATGTATAAAAATGGCTATTTATGAATATATATAGAGCAAGGTATATATGCATCATCGGAACGTATTAAGAGTGTATTAGTAGTTTCCCATATAACTGGATATAGAGTGTCCGAATTTACTATATTTTTCATACCCGACCCTAACGCACATCAGGCTTTAATTATATTCCATACCCGCCCGAGCCCGTTCATATAAATTTCATAACTTTCCTATTAGGGTGCCGCTTATTTGGGTCAAATTAGGATCCCTAGAAACATAAGCAACCACTTGTGCACTAAGTGTGCAAATATAACAATGAAAAAAAAATATATTCAAACCACTAATCACTGCACGAGATTGTTTTGCTAGTGTTTGGAAGCAAAATAGATTGAATACAGTTGCTTTGTCTCACCATGTACAAATATAAAATCCTTTACGTGCTTCATGTCCAGATCTCGTAAACTGATTATATATGATGTCTCAATGCGAGCAGACACTACGCTTCCAGCATTAAAAGCATTCTCTTCACCAACCAAACCAGAACCAGCCTGCCATTCAGAATTTCAGAATCACATTAGAAAATGGAATAAAATGTAACAGAAAAAGAAAACTGAAAAAAAAAAGAAAGACTTTATTTTCCAGCATGCTAACTTGAGGCCATGTAAATTCAACATACTCTATTATTTTTTTTTTTAGTATTTGCATCCACAATCCAAGTGAGCTCACCAAATAAATAAAGGAGGGTGGCCTACACTATTGAATAGTAACTATGAGATAAATATCTATTATTTTCAATCAAATAATTTTTAAGAGTTTTCATGAAAATCAACATAATTTTTAAGCACATTTCAGACCATATTTTGACATCAAGAGAGGATGGTTCAGGGGAAACAGTACATTTGCAGGAAGACTTCCGTGTAGTTGCTACAATAGTTATAGATAGACACATTAAAAGAGAGAAAAATGACACAATTGAGAAACGACCAGTTTCTCGTCTGGTCAGGTGTTCAATTTTTCCAAAATTAACATCTTTTGAACATTTCCAACCCAGAAAATTAACATATGCCTGAATTCAATAAGTAAACATATGTCTTGCTAGGGAACTCTAGAAGGTAGGAGGGTGTGAAATGTAAAGGAGCATGTTACAATCATATGAGATTCCGAAAACAGAGTTCAGACAAGTTGCCTAAATAAGAACAACACAGATCTAGTTTGAGAAAAGAACAAACAGAATTTGAAAAAGAAGCAAGGCTACTACAGAAGGAAAAGGAGACCTCGGCTGCCTTGAGTATTATCATTTGTAAACCATAAATGAGAACGCCAGCACACCTGCCCTGTGGATCAACCTTAACCACTGGCCCTCTTGCAAAAGATTCTCTTCCTCGTTTCAGATGAAGCCAATCCGGACCCTCAAAACAATGCATAGAGCTGAATAGAATGATGAAACAATGACCAAAGGTATTATGTTATTATAATACCAAAAAAAAAGTCACAAGAGATGGCTATAGAATAAATAAATTTCCTTTTGCTTCTAAAGCAATCTTTTTGAGAATCATGGTACACTTCCATTCAAAATGGTACACCTTCGTTGCAAAATGATATCCAAATTTGTTCCTATTAATTTCCTAATTTTTTTCTTTAAAAATAAAATCAAGTATAATAAACTAGAATGTAGAGAGTCGTATATTTTTGGCAAAACAAAATGTCAAAAAACATGTGTGATGATACTTGATAAATGTGATTTTACATGATTAATCTAAAAAATAATCAACCATTTCAGGGAATGTAGCATGCCCCAAACCAATTTCTATTCCCCAAGCATAGAAATGGTCCGCATTCTATGTGGCATTTTTTTATTTTCAAACCCAATATATAACCAAATATGACCTGTTTAAGGAAACCGAATTACATGACCCAAACAATGACAGAAGGGAAAACTCCTATAGCAAAAGGCAATTCTGTTCATGCTTCAGACTCTATAGATAGTTCTATATACTTCAGTCTAATTAGATTTATTCTATTATAAAGGTCAAGTCAACCTATAAGTCTGTTTCAGCACCTTTCCACAGTCAACTGGCTAGGTTGACTTCCAAAAGGCTACACCCCCGTCAAGAAATTATGCATGTTTCCAAAATACCCTTGACCTTCTAAACACAAGAAAATATTCTAGGAAACAACCAAATTTAAAACCTACACTAGATTATTGACAAATAAAACTTATTTGAAGTACAACAATATCCATTATACTAGTAGCCTGATGACTCAGCATGCGAAAGTGGCAAAAATATCCAGAAAACCAAAACATTTTAATGGCCCCAAGCACTCATACATTATATAGTTTCGTCAAGATTGTGTTAGAAAATAAAATGGCCTATCTGATAGGAACACACAAGAAACAAGACTCGCTAATTCACTTCAATAAAACCGCCTCACCTGGTCCGAAGACCATGAATTGAGTCATCAAACTCTAAAACCGAAATCTTTGCATCTTGAAAAGCTAATATGATTGAATCTCTTTTCCTACCACCATCAAGACCACCCATAGCTAATATTGCCATTGTTTCAATGTTACCATGCAACCTGCAACCGGAATTTCAAATTGGGAAAAGAAGGGAAAAAGAACGAAAAAAGTAAATAAAAAAGTGAGACTGCCGCAGTAGTTGTGGGCGTACAAAATCACCAAAGAAGTGTCCATTCCGGAACATGTTGCAAGACAGCGATTGAATCAAAACTAAACTATAAATTATAATTGGGAATGACAATTTTGAAAAGTACACCTGTAATGGCAAACAAGCTCAAGCGAAGCCCCCGAAACTCCAGCCATTACGCCGCCGCGCTTGGCTTCCGTTGGGCCTCTTGATTCTCTGCCGCTGATGCTACCTTCTTCTTGAACCCTAACTTCGTATACCTCCAAAACATTACCGGCGGTGACAATAAGATTGGGAATTGGGCCGACGCCCTTCGTCTCCGGCCATTCGGAGTCGAGATCGTCAGTCTGAATCGGAGGAATTTGCGGCGCAAAGTCTGCGCTGCAATGCGTGACGAAACCCGACGCGCAGTTCTCGATGCCGGTCGGCCAGTGCATCATCTTGTAGGCTGCGAAGCTCATCTTGCTACGTTATATGTGTACGTACGTAGTGATGCAGAAAGATAACTGGAATTGCAGGTGAGGGAGAGAGGACTAGGGTTTTGGAGAGCTTAAACCTCTCCGATGTTTGGCGGGACGATACTCCTCCGACGACAGAGTTCGCTCATATGAAAAATGGTCATCCGACCCGTATACGGAAGGCTGCTTCGAACCAGCCCGTTAGTACGACCGGCCTTGAATTTTTACTAGTAACCCTAAACGGCATAAATAACTTAAACTTAAATTTATAACAAATTTACCTAAAAATTTATTAAAAACACTTATAAAATAAAAATGACTAATCAAAAAAATTAAAGTATTCATATTGTTTAAAAAAAATAAAATTTTCTTATTTATTATAAATATTATTATAATTTGTAAAATATTAATTTTTAATATTTTATATACAAAAAATATTTAAAAAATATAGAATAAGAGTAAGAGATCACGTTTTGGTGTAAAATAATCAAAAAAATAACTGAAATAAAAAGAAAAAATAATCTTAACTATTAAATAAATTTATGATTAAAAATATATAAATGTCTAATAAATGAGTTATATTATTAAATAAATTCTTACTTTTTAAAATTGAGAATTGATTATTTATTATTTATTATATATATTATAGCCGTTGGTTAATTTATTTATGAGTTACAAATTTTTTATATTTTCAAATTTAACAAAAAAATTACACTAGTTTAATTATTTCATTGACTCTCTTACACTATAATTTAATTTGTGTATTAATTTATATTATTTTTAAATATTTTCCAAAGCAATTTTAATTTACATAATTTAAAATTGGTTTAGAAAATATATATAATTGACATATTATTCCACATCTAATTTAAATTATTTCTTATATTATTGTATGCTATTGCTAAATTTGAATTTATACATCTAAAAAGTTTTTTAAATTCTATGTTATTGGCATGCCGTTGCGGATTTTTACTAAATTAAATTAATTTAAATTTTTGCATCTTTTAAATTTTCCATTATATTGTCATACTAATTTGTTTCCTAATTTTTTTCCCAAAGTAATTTGAATATACAATCTAATAATTAATTTAAATTCTACAATGCAGCATTTAGATTGTTCCTTATTTTTTTAATTAATTATTATCAAATTTTTAAAAAATTATTTTTACTTATTTGAATTAATTTAAATTTGTTTATCTTTTAAGTTTTCCATTATATTGCCATACTAATTCGCCTCCTAATTTTTTCAAAGCAATTTTAATAGAAAATCTAATTTTTCCCTAATTTTTCAAATTACCTTATTGCCAAAATTTTTAAATACGTTAATTGAGATATATACATCTAAAAATCTTACCCCAAAGAATAATAATTCATTTTCTTATCCTTTTTATAATTAAAAAAATTATTTCATTTTACTTTTTTACCTTTGTTTTTCTTTCTACTAAATATTTAAAAATACTAAATATACTCTTCTCTACAATCTCAAAGCACTAATCGTTTTTCATAGCAGGAGAAAAGAAGCATTAAAAACTAAAAGCTAAGGTATGCATTTAACGTCTTACTAAAAATTATTTATTCTATTTTTATAAATACAACCCAATTTTCCCAATACACATACATATATTATTCCAAATTCCAAGCGCTAAGAGTACCTTTGATTTGGTGACAAATATTAAAATTTTTTAAAAATTATTCACTTTTTACCTCATTGCACAAATTACGAACTTATAATTTACATTATTTTATTTTATTTTATCTCATTTTTTATCATTCTAAACACAATCTAAGTCGTGCAATTAAGATCATATTTCATAAATCACAAATTTTTGCCAACTTTTTTTGAACTTCTTTAATTTTTTCTCAACTTACTCCAACATTTTTTTACTAACATTACCAAACACAGAATAACTTAATACACACAAAAGTAACACATGACAACACCATAATGCTGTTTCTGCAAGACTGCAACCCCTTTGTATGATAATTCGTCCATCTGACTCCGCACCAGCAGTTTACACGCTCAACGGCTCTACCAAAACACGAGTTTCTCAGACTCTCAACCTAGTTGTTCCTTCCTGTAAATTGGACTGCACCACCTCAATGACCAAAGACTCATTGCATGATTCAGCATGGCAGAAGCCACAGTTTCCAGGGAAAACAAAATATTCAAACCAAGCATGCCGCTTTTTTAACTGTTACAGAAAACTAAACAAGATGATTGTATGCCCAAATGATTTCTGCTGGTTCACTCAACATATTCCAGCTCCCTGGACAAATCTGAAACAATATGTCTGCGGTGATAAAATTGCTAGCGAAAATTAAAAAGTGGTTGGTTCCATGAAGAAACACAAGCCCTTTAATAAGTTCCAAGAGAAATCAGGATTTCGGAAATTTTATCGTTGTTAAACACAAGCATAGATTGAACCAGGCTTTGAAAGAATGAAGCATGAAAATAACAAAAGAGTTGACCACATCGTTGCAGCTGCCACCAGCTTTTGAACTACTTGAAAATTGCTTATACAAACAGCATCCTCTAAATAAGCATTCAGTGAAAAAAAGGACACGGCCTACTGCATGCAGAACAATTTCGCTGGCAATTACTTACAGCAGCTGTTCTGAAGAGGTCCCAATTCAACAAGCGAGTCACACACGGATACTTCTCCGAATATCTACTTAAAGCTCAAGATTATATCATGATTCATCTGGAAAAGACAAGAATAGTTTCATTACTAAGCTGAGGAAGCTAATCAATTGACAAACCCCAGAAGTGAACTTACAGATTTGGCTAACTCTTTAGCTTTCTCATCATCAAAACCAAGGCCAGCCATTATCTTATGACCAGCCGATTCTTTTTCCGACCAAATCCCAAGGAGCAAATGAGTAACAGTTATTTCCCCACTTTCACCTGCACTTCACATGACACTCACAACATGAAAGACTGCATAACTGATATAATGAACAAAAATAGACAATGAAACTATCTACTTTTTTACTGCAAGCCTAACTCAGTTCAGGTACCGTCCAAGATTTGGACCCAAGCACATATGTAATAATTTGTGGAATTTGATATCGAAATATCCTTCACAGGGGTCTAGGGCCCAAATCATGCATCATACAACGAAGCGACAGCCCTAGCCATTTCACAGTGCTTGGTTAACACTTCCAATTAGATACAATTAGTCATCAGATAAACCCAGGTGCTAATCTCTTAAAACTGTTATTTTCTCAGACACCAACATCAATAGATATTAGGATCATCAGACAGTGGTTTTCACCACCTAATATCTGAGCCGGTTTTCTGTTCAATGTTTCATCTTTTTTCTTCAGAGTAAGTTGTAGTCCAGAAAACCACAAAGTGCACCGATAGCACTAAAAGGTGTTACATTAGCAGTCATATGAATGAACTCTTAAAAGTTATGCATAAGGAGATTGACATATTCACTATTTCCATATATCCTGACTACAAGCTTCATGACTCACCCTATAACTTGAAAAACCAAGGTTTCAAGAGTCCTCTGTATCAGTGATGTAAAACTGCATCTACTGTGCACATTAAAGGTACCATACATATATATCAGATTCCAAAGTAGAAGTGGAAATTTTCTGTTCCCTTTAAGTTTGTAATACTTCACTCTTTATAACTTATCACCGGAGCTTACTGAACCATGCATAAGAGATGACACTTGTTTAAGGGAACAAACTTTCAAAATTTTCAGTAGTTATCTGAAAATTGTACAAAATTGTAAAATAACACTAGAGTGATGATCAATAAAGGCAACCCATAGATTGGTGACTTCTTAGTCTTTGTTCAGTCAGAAGGAAGCATTAATAAAGGATGAAACGATAGCAATAGCATAATGATTTTTAAAAAAAAAAAACTGCCTAAGCAGTGTACTTGCACTAGAGATTTATGGGATTTGATTTTGAAGTGTTTTGGGATGCAGTGGATGTTTCCAAGAGGTCTTAGAAGCTTTTTGAGTTATGGTGGGGAGCAAGAATTTGCAATAACAGGAGAAAAGCATGAAGATTAATCCCTTTTTGTTTTGTTTAGGTGTTACGGAGGAAGAGTAACAGGAAGTGCATGCAAGATTCAGAGAATTCTTCGTACAGAATGAAAAGAGTCTGTTTGTCCATTATGTATAATTGGTTGTCCAGCAGACAGGAACTGGACTTTCTTCAATTTCTCACATTTTATTGAGAATATGGTAATCCTTAATATGAGGAGTTAGCAGGCTTTTTTTTTTGGTACTGGAGTGACATCCCCTTGATGCTTTTCAATGCAACACTTTTACTTGTAACATATATATATATATATATTAAGCAACACAAGAACCCACTTCTGAGTCCTCAGACATAAGGGTCATAGCCCTTAATCTCATTCCCTGATGGATGGACAATTGGAGTCATAAAAGGAATGCAAGAACCCACCATGATGGAAACCACCCAAATGACAATACCAATCACAGTTAATTGGGGTATCTGTTGAAAGAGAGGCTGGTAAAACACAAAACTTGGAAGTCATTTTAAATGCATAAAGGCTAGAAGGTTGAGAATCAAAATATAACCTTGTTATAGCTTTAGATGAGATATGCACAGGGAAATTAGGACTCGGTTCAGAAATTTGAATATCCTCTAAAGATACAAATTCTAAATCAAACAGTTTGTACATGTATTGGGAACAAAAACCAATTATAACCAGAGAGAGGCTGCAAACTATTGTAGTACAATCAGTGAGACAATATTTACAAACTAAAACTTTTGCTTTTGCACAGAGCATACAATTGTAATGGGGATGAAGAAAATGTACTTGTAAGGTAAGGTCACTGGTATGTTAGCTGTGGTTGTATCTATTATGCTCACGCTTAAGGCAAAAGATGCTGGTCAACCACTTGTAAAAAAAAAATGTTGATCAACCAATACACTTGCCACTTATAATAAAAGCAAAAGAAAAATTTATATGAAAATGAATTTCATAATAAAGGCTCCAAATCCAAGTATGAAACAACACCAGCCATCTAAATACTAATTAATTACACACAAAGGCTCCAAATCCACGAGCTGTTAACACTGGTCTTCCATGAAGATCTGTTGTTGTTGGTTAAGTATGAGGAAGCAACAATGAAGCACTCAAACGAATGATCTTCTTCTCTCTAGATGTTGGATATTTAGACCCCAGAAATAAATCCTTTATATAGAATACACTCTATATCCAACCAAAATCTAGCAAACTCATCCATAAAACATAAGGTTTTGCTATTAGTTGATTTGACACAAGCAGCAAAAAATAACAGCAAAATGGATGTAAATTTGTGAATATATAT
>JAVXUM010000040.1:3547359-3568253 GCA_035590655.1 Pouteria glomerata
TTATTTTATTAAATTATAATAATTTATTTTAGTAAAATTAAAATTAATAATAATTACATATTAGAATATTTATTTTTTAAAAAATAAAAATAAAAAATTATTAAATTAAAGTATTTATTTTATTAAAATTAAAACGACTATTAAAATAATAAGTATTATTCAAACAGTTTATTTTATTAAATTTTTTTATTAAATTATATTAAATTTATTATATACAATAATAAAGTATTATTATTATTTTATTTCATTACTCCTCCCTCTCTCCCCCTATTTTTATTTTATTAAAGTTATAATAATTTATTTTATTAAAGTTAAAATAATAATTATAATTACAATGATTTATTTTATTAAATTAAAATTATTTATTAATAAATAATAATTACATATTAGAATATTTATTTTTTAAAAAATAAAAATAAAAAATCGTTAGATTAAAATATTTGTTTTATTTAAATTAAAACTACTATTAAATAATAATAATTATTAAAATGATTTATTTTATTAAAATATTTCATTAAATTATATTAATTTTATTAAATATAATAAAATATTATTATTATTATTATTTAAAAGAGAACAAAGCTCCCCAGAAAGTAAAACAAAAAGAGATAAAAGACGCATCTCAAAGTGCTTTAAAACCCAACGAAAAACAATAACGCCCACGAAGAATCAGAATAAAATTGTAAAAGAAGAGAAAAAGAATTAAGGAATGAACAGAATTAGAACCAAAGGTGAGAATCCGAGTATCAAACCTTCGTTTGTATGGATAGGAGGTATTTGGGAATGTGACTGATAGAAAGCGCTCAAAATGCAAATGGGTTCAGAAACAGAGAAACAAAGACGAACCAAGAATGTTGAGCACAAAAATAGATAGAGAGAGAGAGAGCTGAAGATGTTGAATGAAGAGAGAAGACGAAATCGAATGATTTTTTTTCACTGTTGAAAAGGATGGTGTGATGTTGGGACAGAAACAAAACCAGAGCAATCCGAACTAAAACAACAGATGCAGAAATAAGAGGGAGAGAGAGAAAACTCCAATGGCGAGATCAGGTGTCGCGAGTTCTGTACGGAGCGACGAGAATGATGATGGGCTGGTCGAATCCCTGATTTTCTGTGCATCTTTCCCTTTCCCTGCTACCAAAAGGTGCCTCCTTCCGGCATGCTGCACACACACGTATATATGCAGAGAAAGAGAGACACAGAGAGAGACAGGCTCATAGTCTTTTGACGGGGTAGACGTTGGAGAAGAGGAACTGGTTCCCCGGAGCGCTGCACATCATGATGGTCAGTTCCTGGCGGCAGCTCTCATCAGTGTGTATATATATATATATATGTATATAAATTGATTCCGCAGATACGATGAAAGAAAATTGACATTTTGTTTATAATTAATTAATTAAATTGAGGATAAAATTACCTTCACGTTAAGGGTATATTTGAAGTGATTAAAAATTAAAGTAAATGATGTGTTTAAAGTGATAAAAAAGTAAAATAAAATGAGATAAGTTGTAAATTTGTAATTTATGTAGTGAGATAAAAAGTAAATAATTTTTAAAGATTTTTAAAAATTTTTAAGAAAACAAACAAAACCAAAATGAGAATAAAGTGTGATAAGTTATGAATTTGTAATTCGTGCAATAAGATAAAAATTAAATAATCTTTTAAAATTTTTAATAGTTTTTATCATTTTTGAAGTTTGTTTTATTTCAAATGAAACTTAAATATTTTAATGAAGTTAGACTCCAAACCAAAAGAAGAGATCAGAGGTTATAAATTTTCAAAATAAAGAAAATCTATAAATTTTAAATATTAAAGAGATTTATGTATAATTATCTAAATATTTAAAAATATATATATAATTTATCCAATCATAAATATATTCATGTCTTTATTTAAATAAGTTTAAAAATACAATGAAACAAAAGGTATTTCATCAATTATTTAGTTTTATGATTTAATCTATATTTAATTTCTCCAAATAAAAAATTAATTAATTAAATTTTAATTATTTTAAAATTTTAAATCTCATATTCTTTTTATTTTCTCTTAATAGATTTTTAATCTAAATATTTAAGTTAATAAAAAAGAGTAAAAAATAATTTATAATAGATTTAATTAGAATGCACGTATTATTAAAGCAATGAGCTAACTCTGAGAATTAATTTAATCGATAGAACTATGATTTGTTTTAGAAATTATTAATTTGAGTCATCACTAAAAAGTTTATTTAATCATTAATTTTAAAATTTAGAAATTATTTGTTCAATTTACCCCTCCAAGTTGAAAAATAAAATAAAATAAAATTATTGGATATAGAGCCGTGACATTGGGCCAACCTCCGACCCATAAGCTGGAGACCGCAAGTCAAGATCCAGTGCACCGCCCGTGCACGGCTAATCACACGCCACCTGTCAGCGGGGACGCACATGCGCCGAGCGTGCTGGCTTCCCTACGCGGCGGCCCTTGACCCGCACAGAACCACAGGGGAATGTCTTTTTTTAACGGCGGTAAAACCGGTGAAGACATCGATACTAGTTACTTTGTATATTTTTACGATAAATGTTTTCTTACGTAGTATGTCATAAATAGAAGATACTGTTTTATTTTTTTTAAATATATTTTTCATAAAATTATAAATGACATTATAAAAAATATTTTTATAAATTTTATTCAAAGTAATTAAATCACATTAGAACCATATCATTTTTGTAATAGTTTTTAATAAATGATTCTGATTTCATATTATTTTATTAGTTAAAACAAGGGCATCATTGCAACTCTACTCCTTACCTTACCTCATCCCTCCCCGGACCTTTCATCCCGTGTGGGTCGGCGACCCTTTTCAAGCACTCCTTGACAACCTTGTAATTATGGCTTGTTTGGTTATTTTTTTTTTTCATCAAAATTTAACTTGAAAAAAATAAAATAAGATAACTTTTAAATGTATTAATCATGTTTATCAAACAGAAATTAAAAATGTCATGTGCGGCTGAATAAAAAAAGATAAAAAAATTAATTTTTTATTTTTTAACTTTATTTAAATAAATGTAAATTTTTTATTTTTTTATTTTTTTTATGAATAAGAGCGATTAACAAATTTAAAAGGTATATTTTCTTTAAAAAAATAATTTATATTATAAAAATTTTTTAATTTTTTGATAAACTGACAAATAAGTGTTACTTGAATTTAACACGTACTATAATAAAAACTATAATGTTTTGGTAAATTGCCAAGTTTGGATTTTTTAAAAATATTTTTTATTGTAAAAATTTAAATTATATTGATAAGTTAAATTTATAAATTTTCAATAATTTGATGAAATTAATATATTGAGTTAATTACTGAAATTTTGATCATGAGATTTAAACTTAAAAAAAAAAAAAAATAAAGCAAAAAGAAATGGTGAAAGTGCAAAAGATCAGGCTAAACTAAAAATTCATATTACACCCCCGGAATTAAAATTAATATCAATATTGTCAATAAAATGGTTAAATTCACCTCTAATTTTAAAAGTAAATGTTAACTCCCTTGGTTAATTATTAGAATTCAAATTAATAATAACATTGTCAATAAAATTACTAAATTCACGCATTTACCTTTTATATATTATAAATTAACTTTTCATTCAATTTACAAAAATATTTATATCTATCATCAAAATTTAAAACCTCGTTCTTCTTCTTCTTCTTTTTTTTTTTTTTATAATTTTAGTAATTGTTGAATTGAAGATATTAAAATTTAAAATAATAAACAACTAAAATTTTAAAATCAATGTAAGCACAAAGTTGATTTATATTTATTTTGATTAATAATTTTTGAGAATATCGGTGTCTTTTTTTTTTTTTTTTTGAAAGGTAAGAACATCTGTGTCGTGACTCCGATATTTAAGCACCATGCCCCTCAAGCTCTTCCCTACTCTCTTCTCTCTCTATCTATGTCTATCTATCTATGCTGGAGCTTTCTCGCAGCTCCCTGGTATATCGGAGCTACCGCAAACCCATCAGATTCTAAAAAATTCCTCTTACTTTGCGGCAATAACTATTAACTCTCCAATTCATCATCTCCCGATCCGAGACATTCACTTATTTTTTATTTTATTTTATTTTTTTATCACTTAATTTTGGTTGATCACGAGCTCGAGAGAGAGCGAGACACAAACCACAAAATTCGCACTTCTGCCACTGGGTTTTTCTGTGTTTGCATCTAGGACACCGAATTTCAAAATTCTAAGTGGGTTTTTCTTTTCCATTGGTCGATGCTCTTCGTGAATTTGGAGGCTTTCAGATAATTCTGCAGATTGGTTTCCACATAAAAGGTATGTGTTTCGGAGATCTCTGTGTATGAAATTTCTCATCTTTTGTTTATGTATAGTATGGAAAATCTGTTAGTAGATGAAATTCTACAATCTGTGTATCTTACCAGTTTTTGCACTGACAGCATTTATTTATTTAATTTTTTCGGAATTTTGCTTTGTTGTTTGATCTGCGTGGTCAATTCGTGAGGCTTTTCATAGAGGTTTCTTAATTCTAACTATTGCTTAACTGTAAATATTGTGGGTTTTTTTTTTTTTTTTTTTGGGTTTTCAGGATAACGCTTCGGATCTGAAGTATTATGTGAGATTCAGAGGGTTTACAAGAACGATTTGGAGATTTGCTTAAATTCACCAGTAGATTCTTGTTAGAAGAAAGTATTATTTATTGCTGTTTTTCTAAGGAATGAGCGGAGCTTAAAGGTCACACACGTGGTCAATTGAATTTTGTGATTGTTGTGGAAGCAGGAACTGAGAATTTTGTGACTTATGCATTTGGCAGATTTTTGATCTGAGTTCTTGGGAAGTTAAGGTAGTTTCAAAAGGCCTATGTTTTGTGTGTGAAGGTTGGAGAATCTACTTGATCTGGAAAGCCATGACGAATTTGACTCCATCTAAAGAAGACTCAACAACTGTTGCCTATCCGAGGACCATTTCGTCTATCGCAGTTTCAGTCTGCGGACTAGCAGTCTTTATAATTCTTGTTTCATTGTTTGTGGTCTCACAACCAATTGGGTCTACTGTTCGGGGGTACTTCTACAGTGTTGATTATTCTAGTACATTTGGTTCATTGTCTTGGGGCAATGAAACAGTCCGTAATTATCGCAATGATGACGATGAATATTTGAGGAAATTGGATCCACTTTCAGGGTTCAATGGAACTGCAAGTCATGCTCAACACGATGGCAACAAAATTGATGATTCATATGCCAAGTCAAATCCATCAATATCAGGTGACAATCAATCTGTGATTGTGGCTCCCCGTGGTGGCAGTGGAGGTGAAAGGGATAAGAACCAGACTTCGAAGTCGCATGATACGAATGACTCACCTAATTACAAACCAGGGGGAGAAATCAGGGGTTCTACTGGTCCTGTGGTTGAATCAGAGACAAAGGAGTTAGTAGATCAACAAGTGGAAGTGGCCAGTGGAAATTCTACTTCTGATGTTACAAAAGGTGTTGAAAATGCTAGAACTCCTTCCCCGGGTTTGCTTAATGGTTCCAATTTTGTACAACCAGGACTGTCAGTGTTACCTTTATCTCCTGCACCAGTTGCCATAAATCAGAGTGGTTCAGTTGATTCAGGTACCATCAAATATTTTCTCTCTTTTAAACCATTTTTATTTACTATCGCTATTGTGGGAATAATATCCCTGTTGATCTTCTCAATTTTTCACGTCTTTAATCCTTTCTTATGAAACTGTTTCCATCTTACATAAAGACACTTAGAATCTTGAAGGAACTTTACTTAAGAAAATATTGCGACAACTATATTCTGTAGTTCACTGATTGTCCTTGCCTTTTCTTATTCCTTTTTTGGTCAGAGTCTATTAATGTGCATGTATGGTTTTACTGTGTTGTCTGTCTACTACTTCCCTAGAAATTTAGGTCAATATTTCTAAAATTAAAAAAAAAAAAGCTGAAATAGGTCCTGGAAGACTGTCAACAAATGATTTGAAATCTCCCTTTGTTGTAAGGAATAGATATGATTTTGCTGGTTGGACTTTCTTTTTTCAATTTTTTTAGAAGCTTAATAATGGGTTGGCGCCATATATAGGCTTTTGCTTTGCAAAAAATCTTTTAGTTTTTTATGGCAGTCGGGAAATGCGATAATAATATTTTGATTGTGTACTGAGTCTAATCACTTATACCATTAAACGGATGTAGGTTGGACCAACAATGTATTTTTGCAATGTGTAGTGATTCGAAGTGTTACAGCTCTTTGTAGTTGTATGGATCAGATAGAATTTGGTTCAACTACTTCCTTCTTACTGCTAGTATAAGAAGTTCTAATCATCTAAATTGCTTAGCTTGGTTTATGGGTTTGCTGCTTTACATAAATTGTGAAGTCTTCCGCGGAGTGAAGTCGTGTGACACCATTTGCATATATAAAAGGCTGCATACTGCTGACCAAGATTTCACTGACAGTTTCTTGTTTATGTATTCATTTCCTTCTCGACCTTAAAAATTGATTTTACTTGGCTGGCCTTGCTTTTGAATGACATGCTCCTTGTTATTAGCTTTGTTAAAGAACCTATGGGCCTAACTCAACTTTGAA
Organism: Pouteria glomerata; assembly: GCA_035590655.1. Lineage (NCBI taxonomy): Eukaryota > Viridiplantae > Streptophyta > Magnoliopsida > Ericales > Sapotaceae > Pouteria > Pouteria glomerata. The sequence goes on from JAVXUM010000040.1 coordinate 3,553,947, forward strand.
AACCGGCTTGCAAGGTGAGGGTTGCCCGTGGCCTTTTATGGAGAATACAACTTTTGTATCAAGGTGATGTGAGACTTCACTTACAGGCCCCCTCACATGAAGCGCAGGGTATGTGAGGCAAGGTTGTGTGAGATAAGCAAATCTTTGCAACCTGGATGGAAATCAACAGTGATATCATTTAGAAATTTAGCTACCACATAATGTAAAAGCTTTAAGCTTGTTTCTATTGAAGTCTCTTTATCTAGTGGATAAAATTCATCTGTGTCTCACTTGGCACCCAATGATCCAATGTGATTGGTGACTTCGGTTATTAAGATTTTACCAAATGCTTCTAACCAGGGTTTCTATTAGCAAACATTGCACATTTTGGGACAGCACATAAATTAAGAACCAACTTCTTTTACATCAGGCTTATACTTTTTATATCTAGTGCTTGTTGCATCATCTAAATATATTAGATTTTATGACTTTACCTCTTAACATCTAATCGCTTATGTTAGTTTATCATGTTCCTCTTTCTTTCTTAGTGCTTGATACTTATAATTTTCATTTCCATTTCACTCTTTTTATGAATACCTTTCTTTCTTGATAGCTTAACATTTATGCATATGATGTATACTCAGCCATAGTTATCACAAAGGGAGTACCTCATGCTTGATTCTTAAAAGGAGCATTTTATGCCTTGTGTGCTCTTCTGTGAACTTTGATAGATTTCATCTGTTGCATAACTTGCATTCTAGTGTGTGGCAGACAATATTCTACAGAACTACAAACTTTCCAAATGCTGACATTACACGAAGTGATTTCAAGAAGTAAATTCTGAGTCTCTTTTTGTAAGCACATGTGATTATACCCCTGTGCTTAAGCTATCTGCCTGCTGCTTATTAGTAGTTGGCTGGACATTTTCTTCTTGTCTTGATTAATCAGTTCATGCCGTGCTCGTCTTTATCTTATCTCTTGCAGTAGGCATAAAATCTTATGACACTTTAGTTGTCTGAACATTCTTTAAGGGAAATATGGGCGATAAGTCATTTTGGAGATTTTATTTTTTCTTCTCTTTGATTGGGGAAACTTTTTTTCACATATCTCCAATTGACGGAGCTACTATATATGAGTGTAGATGACTGGAAAGAAACTGCCCTGCCACAGGGGCAACACCTGTATTGCCTCTTTTGTGGCAGGCCAACGCAAGACCAAGACAACCTCCGCAGCCACTCCATTTCCGTAGGTGAGCAGCTCCACCCGGGTAAAGCCTGCCCCTCCCCCCAGTGGAGCATTTGTGGTCGTCAGGGGGCATTATAGACCCCCACCATGGGATTACCCCTGGGGACTTCCAATATTGGATACCCAATAGACTAACCCCAATATCAAGGGCCAGGAGCGAGGCCAAGAGACCACATTTCGGAGGGACCTTACTTACTCATAAGGACCCTCCAGAGGCTCACAGGCACACACATACGTGGGGGCCATTTGAGCGGCCTTGTGGCTAGAATTGGGGAATTCATTACAGCACCTTCGGTCAGCCCAAAGAGGGAGATCACTACCTGAAGATTTTTCACTTAATTTTTGCGAACAAATGTGGCATCCTGTCTGTTGGTGATGTATATTCATGTGAACCTAACATTACTTTCCCTCATGGATTTTATTTGTGATTGTAGAGTATTTGCTTGGGCGTCTTTTTTCAGGTTTTTGAAGCATAAAAAAATTGTGCCTCCTGAGAATCTATTTTTGCAGTTCTATGTGTGTTACTAGACCCAGAGCTAAATTATTTCACTCTTCATAGCATGACATTTCTTTCCTCATAATTCAATACTAAGGCCATGTTCGATTACCGGATGAGAAGCCGGGGCTGGACACCAAATCCATGGGCCCCACCATGTCCGGTGTTTGTGGGTCCCACGGATTGGGTTGCTCATCCCTCAAATAGCCAAATGACTTAACCAGTGGGGGAGGTGGGATTATTAATCCTCCACCTCCGCATTTGTTTCCCAGCTAAGGTCTAAAGGCTCAAAATTATTTTCTTTCACATCACGCATCAAATCACATATTTTATCCCACTTTATATCTCACCAACCAAACACTAAAAAAATATTCCTACGTAAAAAAATTAATCTCATCTTTTATCCAATCCTATATATTATTCCATGGTATTACTTATCCTCCATCATCCAATCCTACCAAACAAACACAGCATAAATGCTTTGCCATAAGGATGAATCTTTATTTTCTAGAAGAATATTAATTTTCATTGTACATGAGTACATATATATATATATATTAATTCCTAACTAGATTTTTTACTTGATTATTATTTAGGCTGTGATCTGTACCATGGAAAATGGGTATATGATTCGTCTGGACCATTATACAAAAATGACTCGTGCCCAGTCCTGACACAAATGCAGAACTGCCAGGGAAATGGGAGGCCTGACAAAGACTATGAAAATTGGCGTTGGAAGCCTGCCGAGTGTGACCTCCCACGATTTGATGCCAAAAAATTTCTAGAGTTAATGAGAGGAAAGTCATTAGCTTTTGTTGGTGATTCAGTTGCTCGGAACCAGATGGAATCACTATTGTGTATCCTTTGGCAGGCAAGTATTATAGCTTTCACAGTGATATAACTTCTTTTTGGGAGTGCTGCTCCAAATTATTGTTTGGTTGTTTGCTGAAGTGGCCAATGCCCATATCATTATTCCAAAAAAGGATTTCCTCTAATTCCACAAGTTGTTTTATTTGATAAAATTCTCTACTGATCTTCCAGTCTTAAGTGCACTAATTATTGCAATTATTTATAAATATCTTAGTGCTTTCGTTTGTGGCATTGGAATATTTTCAGGTTGAAGTTCCTAAAAACCGTGGAAACAAAAGAATGCAACGTTACTATTTCAGATCAACATCTACGACGATTATCCGAATATGGTCCTCGTGGCTCGTCCACCAAACACCCTTGCCATTTGATTTTGCTCCAGAGGGTGTGACCAAGCTCCACCTTGATGTACCAGACGAGGGCTTCATGGAATTCATCCCAACTTTTGATGTGATTGTCCTCTCATCTGGCCACTGGTTTGCCAAGAAATCGGTCTATATATTGAACAACACGATCGTGGGAGGACAGCTGTGGTGGCCAGACAAGTCTCTCCGGATGAAAGTCAACAACATCGAGGCTTTTGGGATATCCGTTGAAACAATTCTCAGTGCCATGGTCACGCATCCAAATTACACTGGTCTAACCATCGTACGGTCCTTCTCACCCGATCACTACGAAGGCGGGGCCTGGAATGCGGGAGGATCGTGCACGGGGAAGGTAAAACCAGCTTTAGATGGCGAATTGGTCGAAAATGGATTTACAAATATAATGCACGAGAAGCAGGTGACGGGTTTTAACAGGGCAATGAAGAAGATGTCGAACAGCTCAAAGTTGAAGTTGATGGACATAACAGAAGCCTTTGGGTACCGCCACGATGGGCATCCAGGACCCTATAGGAGCACTGACCCGAATAAGATCACCAAACGCGGCCCTGATGGGAAGCCTCCGCCGCAGGATTGCTTGCACTGGTGCATGCCGGGTCCAGTTGATACGTGGAATGAGTTGGTGTTTGAAATAATTAGGAGAGAATTTGGGGGGTAGTCACGGCTAGTTGTACACGATAATTTGTTGTTTACTTATAGCCATTCTTTTGCTTGTGTAGTTGGAAGAGTAATTTTGTTTACAAAAATTTATTAATTTAGAATCAGGTCAACTCTGTAACTGTGAGATCGGGGTTATTGAATTTTAATTCAACGGTTCCGGTTCCGGTTCCGGTTTGTTGTCTCATGCTGTTAATTTATGGTTAGGGTGAGAGGGTTAGTGCAGTTTTATTATTTTTAGATGCTCTTGTAAAGAAAAATATACCATTTTTAATAGATATTTTATTATAAATTATGAATTTGGGTTTTTTTTTTAATAACATTATGAGAACAATTGTGTTGGCTATGGTTATCTTGCAAGCCAGTCCAATTCTTTTGACTTATGATTTCTGTTAGAATATATAACCCTACTTTTGTGCTCCTGTTGTGTCAATGTAAACTGTTTTCTAATTAAAACAGTTTTAGTTACGTTTTTGAAAAATATTTTATTAATACATGTATAATCATGTTTTTTTTAAGTATATTTATTGAAACGAAAGAACTTACAAGAGTAAAATTATTTGTCAAAAAATACTTCAAACAGAGCCTTGATTCGAATAAAAACTCCCACCAAAAAGAATGTTGGGCATTGGTTGAAAAATATTATTTGAAATGTCTAGTAGTTTGTCAAAAAAAAAACTAATTTTTAATCACATTTTTTATATATGTTTGTTGGTATTGGATGAAATAAAGCTTCGTGTTTTATAAAATAATAATAATTATTTATTATTAATTGAATGGTATTATATTATATTATATTTTATTACATTATATTAGGCGACAAGTGGTGCTAAACATACAAGCAATTACATTATGATTGGATAAAGAATTTTTCAAGAAAAAAAAATGGATAAAGATTTAATATTATTTTTCATATTCAGATTATGATAAAAAAAAAATAGAGAGAAAAAAGAATGAAGCTTAGTAAATTAAAATTAATTAAATTAACAAAATTAATACATTGATGAATATCTTTTGTATTATATTATATTTTTTAGTTCATTAAAATAAAAATCAAATATTTTCTTCTCTCTCTCAAAATTTTCTCTATCTATCTCACTCTTGTCTCTCTACCTATTTTCATACAACAATTTCAATATTTTAAAAGATTAAAATTTTTTTAATAAAAATTAAATATCTAAACTTATGTTTAGATTTTATTTAAATTAATAATTTGTGAAGAGGAAATAAAATAAATAGGAATTGAATGCAATTATAAATCGGAATGATCGTTTCTAAAGTTTATGGATGAATTAGGCTCCTAAAATTACTGACGACAACAGCCGGATATTCGTCGCCTCTATTTTATTATTTTATTTTTATTAATATTGTTATATGTCTTTTCTCCACTATGAAATTCAAAAATATCCTTGCGTTCCCTCAACTTCAACAACCAATCCTCTTCCTCGCAAACGCCCTGAACGGTCGAATTATCAAATGCCTAATCCTTCTTCTCTCCCTGGCTTTGCCCTCATAAAATTCTACACGTTTTCTTAAAACATTTTCCCTCAACCAACGGAAGATATCGTCTTCACATTCAACTCCTCTGAAAATTCGTTCATTCGTTGAAACATTTGCGAGACATAGCTATTTTGAGGTTCGTATCTCATATCGCTTGATTTCGTTTTATGTTTTCTGTTTGATTGATGAGAAACCAGCAAAAAACTGAAAGAAAATGAGAATTGCGAGAGCATTATATTTTTCCCAAAATGATGCCTTTGTGTCTGTGTGCTATTTTTTATGGTTTATATTTTTACCAATGTTTCGAATTGGACTTGGTTTTGATTCGATTAAGTTTGAACTGTCGATTTTAGAAGCATGTCCTTCAAATGCTGATAATTGGACGACGTTAGTTTGACGAATTCAAAAATGAAATTAAATTGATACTTGAAGCATTTTAATCGCTGTAAAGAGACCATCTTCATTTCCTTGACAAACCTTTTGTCCTTAAAATTGTTTTTTTTTTCAAAGTTATCTTATTTAAAAAATTATTTTTCATTATAATTTTTTCAGTGCTAAATTTGATCTAGTGCTGCTTTTCATAGAACCAGTTTAGTGTTATGCTATTTATTTGGTGCACCTAATTCAGAATGGGTTATTGAGAAAATTGTAATTAACAGGTATAATTGCTTCAAATGTCTAAGGTCCGAAATGATCCACTTTTACAAGTGGAAACAACATGTGGATCTCTTCTGTGCGAACTTCAGGTTTTCCTACGTCACACATGGCTTCTCAATAATTGATTTCTTGTATCTTTCTTATTGTTTGGAATTTCTTATCCTTCATTTGACAGCAATATTATATAATATATATATTCCTGATTTGTTGGTAAAAATAGAAAATATGGGATGAAGTTGGGGAGTCGGAAACTGAAAGGAACAAAATGTTGCTCGAGCTTGAACAAGAATGTCTAGAAGTATACAGAAGAAGGTTAGATCAGGCAAACCGATGTAGAGCTCAGCTAAGACAAGAAATTGCTGATTCCGAAGCAGAACTTGCAGCTATCTGCTCTGCAATGGGAGAGAGATCAATACACATTAGCCAGGTCAGCAGTAGCTCTGGATGAATAAAACTTTGGAAAATTGAAAAATTGAAAAATTTTATTATATAGTGGACGACACTTTCAATCTGCAGTTTGTTATGTGGAAAACCGTGCCTTATTTCTTAATGTTAATGTTAGATGGAAGTAAGCATAATGATTATGGGCATGCTCGCTATCATGGATCAATCACTGATGACCCAAAAAAATAATACTCACCTAAATACAATATTGCAATTAACGTAAAATGTACAATTAAAAAAAAAAAAAAAAAAGACTAACAGATACTGGCAGTGTTAGACTTGAATATAATTGCATCGGAGGCAACTTGCCGCCCGGTCTGCTGATTGGTTCATGACCATCCGAACGCATTAAAAAGATTTACCTTATGAGATCTTACAAAGCAAGCTTTGAACTATGCCTAGACCTAAATATGAGACCTAGAATATTTTGATTTCCTTTCATTTTAAAAAGATTGGATTTTAATTTTACAAACTGAAAAATATTTGGAATTGGTTCTCTGCAGTCTGATCAAAACCCTGGAAGCTTGAAGGAAGAGCAGAAAGCCATTCTTCCACTTCTGGAGGAGATGCGGAGGAGGAAATGTGATAGAAGGAATCAATTTGTTGATGTTGTAAAGCAAATTCAGAAGATATCCAACAAGTTTCAAAGGTCCTCCGAGTGCACTCTGTCCAGAACATTTGTGGATGAAACTGATTTGTCTTTAAGAAAGCTTGAAGAATTGCACGGAGAGCTCCAGTTACTTCAAAAAGAAAAGGTAATCGTAATGTATTTTGTTTTATTTTTTTAATTGACTTTGTCTACTAGCATTATCAACTCTATGTGCTATTTCAAATGGTCTTCTCTTGTTTCTCTTGGTGTTTCTTCATATGCAGAGTGATCGCCTGAAGCATGTGTTGGATCTCGTGAATACTCTGAACTCACTGTGCTTGGTGCTTGGTATAGATTTCACGCAGACAATTAATGAGGTTCATCCTAGTTTAGGCAACAATTCTGAAGAAACAAAGGATGTAAGTAACAATACCATTGAGCAGTTGGGAACTGCAATAAAACGATTGAGGGAGGTAAAACTACAGAGGATGCAGCGGGTAAATAAGGGTTTAAAACTTTAAATTACTTTCCAGCTATTTCAAAATCATTTTCTTCTTTAATTTGTTGACCTATTTACCATTCTAAATGTGGAAGCTCCAAGATATTGCAACATCAATGTTGGAGCTTTGGCACTTGATGGACACACCATTTGAAGAGCAACAGATGTTTCAGAACGTTACATGCAACATAGCTGCTTCAGAAAATGAGATAACGGAACCCAACATGCTTTCTGTGAATTTCATTGGTCATGTGAGTTTTCACGAGTTGAACGCATCATCTGACCTTCTGCTTTGTTAATTCTGATGGTAATTGTGTCAGCTATAGTGAGACATTTTTCTTTTTTGAGGAATTGAAAGAAAGTTTCATATAGGTTGAGGGGGAAGTTTCTCGGTTAGAAGAGTTGAAAGCAAGCAAAATGAAGGAGCTTGTTTTGAAGAAGAGCCTGGAGCTGGAGGAGATTTGTCGGAAGACACATTTAATTCCAGAATCAGATAGTACAGCGGAAATTGCTGCTGATGCTATTGAATCAGGTATTTGTTTTAGGAGAGGACTAACGATTTAACCTCATAATGTCTTTATGTTTTATACCTAAAAAAATAATCAGATAGTGCAGCGGAAATTGCTGCTGAAGCTATTAAGGTACTTAGTTTAGGAGAGGACTAATGATTTAAACTCATGACGTCTTTGTGTTTTATACCCCAAATTTTTGGAAACAGGAGCTGTTGACCCTGCTTGTGTCCTTGAACAAATTGAGCTTCAAATTTCTAAAGTGAAAGAGGAAGCTTTTAGCAGGATAGAAATTCTTGAAAAAGTTGAGAAGTGGTTGGCCGCATGCGAGGAGGAGAGTTGGCTAGAGGAGTACAACATGGTTTTTTTTTTTGTCCTTGTATTTGTTCTATCTTTACTTAACATAAAACCTTTCTTAATTGTCACACCTTGCTTGTTTAGGATGAAAACCGATACAATGCTGGCAGAGGCACTCATCTTACTTTGAAGCGTGCTGAGAAAGCTCGTGCCTTGGTTGGTAAACTTCCAGGTACAAATTTTATTCTATGGGTTGGCGATGATTCTTTGCCAGAAGCCTAAAATAGAGAAAATGAGAATTAGGCTTAGTAATGGGTTAATACTTTGTGGCTGCATAATGTGACAATGTTCAGTTTGACCAAATTTTCATAATAATTCTTTGTTGTATTTTGGTATAGGAATGGTGGAGGCATTGGCTTCAAAAGTCATTTCATGGGAAAATGACAGAGGCATTGAATTTACTTATGACGGTGTAAGTGGTGTTTCTTTTTTGTTTAAGTTTCTAACAAGTTGGTTTTATTACTCTTTCTGTTTATTTGCTCTTTTTAAGCCAACTTGTTCAGAACTATTTCTTATTATGTGCCTGTTCAGATACGTCTTCTTTCTATGCTAGAAGAGTATAAAATTTTACGGCAGGAGAAAGAGGAAGAACGCAGGAGGCAGAGGGTATGAACTTTCTTATGTTAATCATAATGAACTCACCTGTGTATTTCTTCTCCAAACTGTGTGTTTATATTGGGCTCTGCATAAAACTATAATCCATCTCAGGACCAGAAGAAACTTCAAGGGCAGTTAATGGCAGAAAAAGAGGTGCTTTTTGGTTCAAAATCAAGCCCTATGAAGAGTGGAAAAAAAGGTCCTAGACTGTCATCTGGTGGAGGGAGCTTTAAAAGAGACTCCGTTGGAGGAACAATGCAGCAAACTCCTAAGAAGAGTGACCGTCTGAACCCAAATGACCAGTTAAATCACCCCACAGATGCTGTTTCAGGTTCGTCAGCTTGGTAATTTTCTTTAAACTATACCTAATTCAGGTTATTTTGTTCATTGGGGGCAACGATGGCAGCTTCTCAGAGGAGTTGAGTGTTGAAGGAAGACCGATTTTTATAGCTTCTTACCAGGTAAAAGATGATTTCAAATATTTCTAGCATGGCAACCTTTAAAAGCGATTTTACTCATTTGGCAACCCAATTTTTAATGGAACACTACCAAAAGTTACTTCTTGAGTGTTTGGCAAAACACTAATTTTTATCACTTAGTTATAATAAATTTTACAATTCTAAAGTTACCAAAAGTTGTTAAAAGTTGCTATTTATTTTATAAAAAGTACCAAAAATTATAACTAACAACTTTTGGCCAAAAAATACCGAAAGTTGCTAAAATTTGAACCTCCAAACGGTACCACGTTATTGGAAGTAGTATTTTTAAGTCCTTGAAGTTAGTTGCTTTAGGAATTTCATAAAGGAAGCATTTTTTTTTTTTTCCCCAAAATTGTGTCATTGAAGACATCCGAAAATTTCTGGTCATTGTTAAATTTTTCTTAATCGTTTTATGGTTTTGTGACTTTTGTGTGGTGGCACTTGGCAGGAGAAACAGGCAATTTAGAACTGTATTTGTTGCCCAACTATTGTAAACAACAGTGCTTTCTTTGAATGCAGTAAATGCTAGAGAAGTAGGATCACCCATGAAGCGGAAGCCCTTCTTCCCCATTTCTCCCGGAGAATCAACCAAGTCCGACACGATAAACTTAATGGAAGATTCGAACGGAAAGCAGAATGAGATGTCACTGAAAACACTTCGAATCGACACTACTCAATTCGCCACTCCTTCCAAGATAGTTTCTGCCGGAGAGGAAGAGAATAGGACTCCTAACGCAATGTCAATTGCTTTGCCATCTACACCACCTTCAACAGCGTCGGTTCCGATGCAGACAACCATGACACCAGCTGTTTCTGCCGAAGAGGAAGAGAATAGGACTCCACCAGCTGCTGCTTCTCCTCCTCTGGCGGCTTTTTACAGACGTAAAACAGGTGAAGAGACTTCTGAACAGATTGAATACTCCTTTGAAGAAAGAAGAGCTGGTTTTGTGCTTCCTAGAACACATCTAAACACAGTAACAGAAGCCTGACTCACAGCAACTTTAGGCAAATTAAAACAACAGCTAGTATTGTTAATCCTTGATTTTGTATTCTTTTTATTTTTTTCTGGGTTTTTGATTGATTTAAAGTCAACCGTAATTGGCTTCTCAAAACATGTACACGAGTTTTGAATGTTACCAAGTAACTAAATCAAATAATATTAAGCAAGTGTATTATTAATAAACATTAAGGTGGTGTTTGGATAGAAAAAATACAATAAAAGTATAACAATTTGATATATAATGAAATTTAATTAAAAGAAAGTATAAAAAATTGATAAAATTAGTAAATTTTAGTTTATTTTGATAAACTAAACACTTCTTAAGCCTCCTTAGTTTTGCATTCTCTTGACTTTTATTTTGCCTGTTTCATGAGAACTTATTTTTATTTTTTTACGTTTACTAATTTTAAGTAAGTTAAATATTACCAAGTAGAAGAACTTGTATATATGTAAAAAAAATCTTTTTTATTTTTTTTAAATTTTATTTGCACATGAATTTCTCTATCTTAATAGTTTTTTGTACATTTATTTTTATGAATGTGAATAATACATTTAAAAGCTATCGAATATATACGTATAATTTTTGATGAAAAATATCAAATGAAAAAGTAGACAAAAAGGAGAAACAAAAAAAAGTTAGTTAATAGTGGATGCTGAATCTCAAATGCTGTTACTGTTGAAGTGAATTTTTTTGTATTTTTTAATTAAAATCTGTTTTTTTTTTTTTTTTTTTTATGTTTTCACATTTGTTAAAATTTTTTGAAAGTTAAAAAATTCACATGTGGGTGAAATCAACCAACTTAATATGCGAAAAAGCAATTGACACACAAAAAAAAAAATGATGGAAAAACTCATACAAGATAAAAAAATTATTCAAACAGTACAAAATTAGCGTAACACAATAAATTGCTTTTTTTTTTTTTTTAATTTTGACTACTTTTTCATCTTATAACTTTTTTCACCAAATTTAAATTTTTTTTTTGCTTTTATTAATTTTTATGAAAATTTGATTTTTTTTTTTTTGCTTTATTAATTTTTGGGCGTGCAATTTATATTAAAAAAAATAAAAAAGACGGTTAAAAAATAAAAATATCTATGTACGAGTGGAATTTTTGGTTTCTTTTTCACATAAAATGCTTTTTTTTAACTTACATAATTCTAGATTTTTTATTTTTAATTTTTTTAAAATGGGAACAATATGTTTAAAAGTTATTAAACATAATAAAATAAAATTTAATGGAAATCATATAAAATAAAAATTTTATAGTAAAAAATAAAAAAATTCTTTTGTGTTGATAAACAAATATCACGTTCAAGGTAATTATGCCGAAAGAGTATATTTCGAAACCAGTTTTACATACTTAATGATTAATACATAGTACATTATGAGCTACACTAATTTAATATAATCAATTTTTATTAATTAATTATCATATACTTTCATTATTTCTTATTAAATCACAACTTTACGTCCTTGAATGGGATTTGATATTCGTAATTTCATATTAAGCACCGTCTGAACCGGCGGCCCGTTCAACAAATACATAAACCGGACCAACATTCAGGGCCCGCGTATAAAAGAACGCAGTTGCCAGTTAAGTTTTTTTGAAAGTGGTAGACCTACAAGCTAGCTAGAGTTTTGATTGGAAGCCGACCAATTTTGATTCGTAATTGAGTTCAATTGGGATTGTTATTCCCTCTAGGTACGCAACATATCTGTAAATGGTTGCATATTATGTTGATATCTGTTACAGCTTCTCTGTTTCACATATTGTCTGCAAAACGATTGGAGTAATTTTGGGTTTGAAAGAAAAATTGTTTTTTTTTTTTTTTTTAACCATAAATGGTCATAAGAGAAGCTATTGATTCCTCATGATTTGAGTTTTCGGAATGTTAAAGTAGCAGTTTGGTGTTGGGTTCTTGCTTCTGACTTTAGATTAGGGTCTTTTATCTATGTCTTCTGAATTTAAAGTTTTTTATTTTTCATTTGTTGTATGTAAGTGACAATTGCTTAAGGAACTTGTTCTGTATCTGCTGTTAATTTTTTTTTTTTTCATGGTCAGTTGAAACTGGTTTTATATAGTGATGGTGCATTGTATTTTGGGTATTTGATTTATATATTTATAATGGGGATACTCAAAAAAAGAATATGTTTTGTTGAACAAGGACGCAATGATGGATGATGGGGTGGAGAATCTTGACACAGAAATTGTAGAAACTGAACCTGAATCAGAATCAGGATCTGAAGATAAAGATGTGAAGTTGACAGAACCTTCAAGGAACTCCATATATAAAAGGGATGGTTTACTTGATAAACTTGGTGATATTAGCTGGCCCCAGAATGTGCAATGGATACACAACCTTTCCCTTGACATTGATCGGGAGCAAGAGGTGGATGTGAATGATGACTTGGCACGGGAGCTTGCTTTCTACACCCAGGCATTGGAAGGTACAAGGCAGGCCTTTGTGAAGTTTCAGTCAATGCGGCTTCCTTTCTGCTGGGTTTCTGATTATTGTGCTGAAATGGCGAAAAGTGATGCTCACATGGAGGAAGTTAAGGGCCGGCTTTTGGTGGAGAAGAGAAAGATTGAGGAGGCTGAAGAGAGGAGGAAGACTAGGAAGTCCAAGAAAATAGCTAAAGATGTTCAGGCTCAGAAGCTCAAGGACAGGGCTAAGCAGATAAAGGAGGAGATTGAATCTGTTAAGGAATGGAGGAAGCAGATGGTTTTAAAACGCGGTAACGGACAATGTAACGGTAACGAAAAATAACGGATGTAACGGGATGTAACGGGTAAAAAACGGAAGTTTAACGGAAACGGTGAAGCCAAAAAACGTTACGTAACGGCGTTACGTAACGGTATCGGGAGAGTTTTAAAACCATAGCAGAGGCAGCAGAGTCAGTTTGCTGGCGGCAACAAGGATGGTGAAATAGGTTTGACTTTTGAAGATCGAAAATCATTTGAAAGGTCAAATAAGAAGAGGCCAGGTGTGTTTCCAGGGGATCGCTCTGGAGGGAAGATGAGTCAAGGTGGCGGGAAAGGAAAGAAAGGAGCGGGTAAGAAGAGGAAGGGTAGGGACTTCGGGGATTCCAGTTTGGGTTCTGAGGAAGAAAAGGTTTGAAGAAGCAGAATACAGCTGAGACTACAAATGACTTGAGAGACTTCAATAAAACCAAGTTCTCTGGAAATAAGAAAAGGAAGAGGTGATGTGTTCTTTGGTTTTCTTTTGTGATGTTAAGGATGGGTCAAATGAAAATGGAAGCTCATGGATTTTATATACGAGATTTGTTATAAATCTGTCTCCAAGTTACGTAAAAAGAAAGAAAAGAAAAGAAAAGGCAAAATCTATGTTTATGAGTCTCTCTTCCCTTTTGCTTATTTATTAGCTCCTGAAACGCTTAAAACTTGTTCATTTTTTTTTTCCTTGATGGTTTTCAGCATTAATTTAAATTTCTGTAAATATGTCTTTTTTCCTATCTGAGGCGCGTGGGGCGCTTTGCCGATCTTCAATATCATTGAGTGGATATTTCCTCTGGAATTTAAAATTATGTTCTCCACCAACAAGCTGATGGTGTTGATCAACAAACATCGATTTATTCAGTTGCTGTTCTAATTGTCATTATTACCATTCTTATTCATAATCTCAGACTTAGTTATGTTGTCAAATCACGTAAATTTCTTTCTCTCTCTCTCTTTTTTTTTTTTGGGCTGTTTATATTCACTTCTGTAGTTCAAGTGATTTGGATTCTGCGCAATATAACGGCGTGTTTGAAAGAAAAAAATTTGACAAAAAATATAATAAAAATATCGTTAATTTGATATAAAGGTGATATGTGGTAAAATTTAATTTGTAAAAAATATACAAAATAGTTAAAATTTGATAAAATTTAATAAAAATTTATGAACCAAACAGGGCATATGTATTCACCATTTTTAGGCAAATAAACAATCATACTGCAATTACTTGCTAGCACTGGTCAAACGAACTTTCCAGTGATAAAAATAATGAACGCCTTGATCCGTAGCCCTCGTTAATAAAAAAATTTCCTC
>JAVXUM010000040.1:3582151-3593452 GCA_035590655.1 Pouteria glomerata
TTAACTCAAAATTTAAGTTGCACCATGCGTTTCAAGTTCAATTCTAATGTACCAGATAACAAGGACAAAAATGATACTGCAAAGAAATCCATCTTGCAAACGCAGCAAATCATCATTTTGACCGACGCCAAGAAGGGCAGATTCAATTATGTAAGACTACAACTGAATGGACAAGGGCGCAAACAAGATTCACCTGTCTCCCAGGAGAGGCTTTTTTCCCATCTGGCTTACCCATTGCCAACTCCTCAATAACCAATCCATTTGGGAAGGACCTTACTTGAAATGGCTTTGTTTCAGTTGTCTCCTCTATCTCCTTAGTGGATCCATTCTTATCTGAAACAGTTTGATCCACATTTGCATCCGCATCGCTTCCTTTCTTCTTGCTCCTTCTACTTTTCTTCTTTTTCTTTCCCTCAGCAATAGATTCTCCACCAATATTAAGGTTCCTGACAAATATCCAACAAAGACCATGCAACTAGGATCATCAATGCAATAACATCATGATTAGTGTTCATGGAAAAGCTTATTATTAACCATAGAAAGAAACGAATGAACAAACATTCAATCAGAGGCATTTGAATCTTCAATGGAGTATAAGAACTGATAAGCATATATAAGAATTTTTCCAGCAAAAAAAAAAAAATTAAAAGTTCTTATATGACTCTTTTCTGCCTGTAAGGTAATTAATTAACTGAAATTTACATCTTTTAACATTTATATTGCATACCTTTCACAAGTATGAGAGTGTCCACATTCACAGGTGGCACACATGCAGACAGAAGCACAAAGATTACACGATATTTTCCCTAATCAAGCAACTGACTCCATGAAGTTCTAATGACAAGCTTGTTAGTTGAAACAACACAGTTGCAGTATTGCAGTCGTTTCATGAGTTATTATGCAGAGAATAGTGCACAGCTTCATTTTTCTAATGTACCCTTCTCCAATCACATGCATAGAACAGTGTGTAGCTTCACTTTTTTAATGTACCCTTCACTTTTAGTGCATAGAATAGTGGCACACACGCATACAGAAACACAGAATACACCATATTTTCTCTAATCAAGAAAATGACTCCACAAAGTTCCAATAATGAGCTTGATAGTTGAACAACACTGTAGCAGGATTGAAGCTGTGACCATTCCCATTTCACTAGTTATTATGTATAGAATACCGTATAAATTCACTTTTTTAATGTACCCTTCACTTCTAGTGCATGGAATAGTAGCACACATGCAGACAGAAGCACAAAGAATACATGATATTCTCTCTAATCAAGCAAATGACTCCACAAAGTTCTAATAATAAGCTTGTCAGTTGAAACAACACAGTTACATGATTGAAGCTGTGATCATTCCCACTTCATTGGTTATTATGCACAGAAAGTGTATAGCTTCACTTTTTTAATGTACCCTTCTCCTTTCTCCTCTTGTCTTTTCTTTTTCACCTTTGTTTTCCTAATACTTGCTCAGTTACTCGTGTCTGGTCACAAAGAGACCCATGGATTCACATGCATATAATAAAACAGCAGTACTCATTAGAAGCTACAAGACTCCAAAACGAAGGGAGAAAGCACTCACTGCTCAGCGGTTAGCTTCTGATTACTTTCCTTTCCAACCAGAATAGCCTGCTCCATGTCCATGGTAGCTGCCTCAGACTGAATATGAGTCCTGCCATCTGTTCCAGCATCATGAGTCTTTTCCTCTTCACCCATTGCTTTCTTCTTTTCCTCCTCCTTTTGCTTCATTTCAGTTTCAGGGACTGCTTCAGTATTTGCAAATGAAGGATCAGGCTGTTGGCCAGTTTCCCTGATTTTGAGGTAATAGAACCAAGATAATAAGTATATCATAGAGGGACCAATTGTCAAGGCTACATAACCAATAGTCGAACTCCAAACACACCGTAAAATGTACCCTTCTCTAATCACATGCGTATGTGTAGCTTCACTTTTTTAATGTACCCTTCGCCTTTAGTGCATAGAGTAGTGGACACATGCAGACAGAAGCACAAAGAATACACCATATTTTCTCTAATCAAGCAAATGATTCCACGAAGTTCCAATAACAAGCTTGTTCGTTGAAACAACACAGATGCAGGATTTAAGCTGTGATCATTCCCACTTCATTAGTTATAATGTATAGCTTCACTTTTTTTAATGTACCCTTCTCTCCTCTCTTCTCTTTTCTTTTTCACCTTTTTTTTTTGCCCTAATACTTGCTCAGTTACTTTAGTGTCTGGTCACAAGGAGGCCCGTGGATTCACATGCACACAATAAAACAGTAGTAATTATTATTAGCTACAAGACTCTAAAACATGGGGGGAAGCGCTCACTGCTCAGCAGTTAGCTTCTGATTACTTTCCTTTTCAACCGGCATAGCCTGCTCCACGTCCATGGTAGCTGCCTCAGACTGAATATCAGTCCTGCCAACTGTTCCAGCATCATGAGTTTTTTCCTCTTCACCCCTTGCTTTCTTCTTCTTTTTCTTCCCCTCATGCTTCATTTCAGTTTCAGGGACTGCCTCAGTATTTACAAATGAAGAATCAGGCTGTTGGCCAGTTTCCCTGCTTTTGAGGTAATTGAACCAAGATAATAAGTGTGTCCTATAAGTAGCAATTGTCAAGGCTGCATAACCAATAGTCAAACTCTGAACATACCATAAACAGCAACTAAAAACAACTCAAACTGAAAATCTAAGCATCAAGCAAGAAATCAATTATCAATAGTGACAATAACCCTTTACTGGATAGATCTAGTCACCTTGTTTGTTCCCCATCTTCGACAATATCATCAACTTTTCTTTTCGAGCTTCTAACACAACCAGGATCATCTTTTGCCTTCTTCTTCCTGCTCTTCTTCTTCTTTACTTCCTCATCTGTTCGTTTGTCTGTAATTTCTTCTGTTTTTCCTTTGACAATCAGAGCACCTGATTTGTTCTTATGGGGGGAGGCAATTGGAAAGCCATCTTCATCTTCAGTTTCTAGGATTATGTCGCCAGTATCACTCTCAGATTTTTTTTTGTTGTCAGAAGTGCTTAACTGGTTTCCACTTTTTTCTTGATTAGATTTGCCGTTCTCAATAGCAGGTTTTTCGTCATCCACTATTTCCTCGATCACCACTGATATATAATGAACATAATTTCATAACAAAGGAATACCAGATGTTAGATGCTGTCATAAACTTATAATCATAAACCATAATATAATAATGACCTTGAAATTTGAAACGAGAGGACCCTTTCTTTTTTAAAAAACAAAAAGAGAATTTATATCACCACATATCAGAAATTGGGTAAAATACCAAGGTTCAACATTCCAAAACATCGTTCTTACACTCTATAGTGATTGAAGTAGGTAACCAAAAAAACTGATCCTCCACCTGAAAACAATTTTCAAATTTTTCTCAACTTTAACCATTCATGTTTTTGAAACTTTTTCAGGAATAAATTTCTCTATTTGTTTTCTACTTTTTTGAGGAACATTTTTTTAAATGTTCTACTCTTTGGAATAAAATTAATAATAAGAATTGAATAATCAAAGACTTTATTGCAGAGCCTACTGTATTATTACAGTAAACAGCAAATTGAAATAGTCCGTAGATTTTAGGATTACCTACAACTTTAATGTTTATCATACCAAATAAAAAATGATTCAGCTAGATTTTTTTTAACTATTGAAGGAACATCTTTCAAAAAGTATGATTAGCATTGACAATGCATGTAATGGTAGACATGAAAACCTAAATTTTGCAGATTTTTTTTTGACAAGTAAACTAAATTTTGCATGTTTTGGAGAGGATACAGAATGTTGTAGATCTATACCTCCGCTGTTGCGGAGAGGTGAGGGTGGGAACATATTGATATCCTCATCTTCATCTTCAGTATCATAATCAATAGATTCATCAGATTCAGTCTCACCAATATCTTCCTCATAAGAATCACTGTAATGGTTAAGTGAAAAAAAAATCCCAACATGGTTAAACAAGCATGTTATTCAGCTTAATACTGCCTTTTGTACATATAAGAACAAAATTAAGTTAAATAAAGCCATTTAAAACCCAAAGTGGAATCACTAGGCCAAAAATAAAAAGGATACGAGCTGTAATCATCTCTAGTGAGATCTTGAGTTTGACCATGAAAGAAACCAGAAAGATGAATACTCTGAGGCCCGATTACAGAGAAGGTTACTTCACCCTCTTCTTCAAATTCAAGATTCAACTGGCAAGTCTCAAATCTATCTGGTAACAAAGAACATAGGTAAATTGGCCTCTTATCTCCCACGTTACACTGGACGATGCTCCTCTTGGCTGATGAACCAGTGCCTAAAGTTGCCTGAATCATTAAACGGTACAGAATGTGTTCAAACTATATTAACTAAAACAATTTCAAAGGTTCAGTAGTAAATCATAATCAAAACCAAATTCCAAAATCCTCGGGATAAAGAAAATAAAATACAAAAAATCATACATAAAACTAAAGAATATCACACAATGATCCTTAATCCAAATTTAGCAAAACTTTCAACCAATAAGTACTAAAAAATGAACTGCTGCGAGCCAAGTAAACAAACCTGAGACAAGTGAAGCCTTCCTTGCTCCTCATCAAATCGATGAGTATACGGTTTGCCCGGTTTTATTTCAATTCCTGGAGATGAAATGACAAATGAGGATCCAAATATAACTGATGTACCCAATGAAATGAAAATTGTTTGGTTGCCCAGAAATTGCAAGAAAAATAAGAAAATGTAATCAGAAACTGTTTGCAAAAAAAAAAAAAAAAATTGGTAATCGGAAACTAACCCCAGAAAGCCATCCCAATTGCTGTCGGAGGTCGCTCCCAAATGACCAAAACCCTAGAAGAGAAGCACCGTCTTAAAACCCTAAAGCCCTCGGAATTTCGTTGAGATAAAAGTCGTGACACAGAAAACGCATGAAACCATTATCAAACAAATGCCAAGTGCACTTGATGTTCCAAGTTCATCCGACCCATGTCCGAACGATCTTGTTGTGACTATGGCCCGTCTGAGGCCCAGAACCTAGAAGGTCATTGCCTAATTTAGGAGCAAACGAGGGCCCAAATTTAACTCGGCTGGGGTGGAAGAAAATGGCACGTTTGACAGCTCTAGACTTGGAATTGGAAGTTGCATCCCACGTCGGTAAAACATCTCTCGACTTTTTTTTGATTTTACGGATGATTTACGTAACATATGCAAATGTATTGCTCACGAAAAATAATTTAAAGAAGTATAGATGATTGAAAAATTGCGATTTTAAGCCGCAGGTGTAAAGAAAGAAGCGTTGTTTGAGAGCGCGATTTCTGCATACCCACCACTTGCTTGTCATGTTTGAGTGGGTGAATGTGCTCCCTACGCTATTGGCTAAGTTTTGAGTTTCCGGATTTACATGGTGTTGGAAAAATGAGAGAAATGCCAGCACTCGAAATTTCAAACCTCCCAAAATTAACTAGAATATGGCCATCGACAAAGTCAAACAGTGCCTGAGAGATTTCTTCAATAAAAAAAAAAAAAAAAAGAATGATGACAACATTAATAAATAATAATAATAATAATAATAATAGGAACGAAAATATAAGCCTGTCAAGTTGAAAGATGAAAATTAAATGAGTTTGATCGAGGCAATTATAAACAAAAGTTTGAGTGCTAATTTTATATATATATTTTTTTAAATACTTGTAAATCAGTGAGCTAGCTTATGCAATTATTTATATATATATACTTGTAAATCAGTGAAATATGCAAAATAAATGAATTGGTAACATCTCATCACGTGTTATTCAAAGAAAATGTTTCTTTTGAAATAAGAAGAAAATGTACTTGCAAAAATATGATTATTTATCCAAAAAAAATCATATTTTTTAAAAGAAACTCCCACTAAGGCTTTAGGAAACTTTCATGTTATAGAAAAATCGTTACATGATCAAAACAATTCTTGTTTATTAATTTTTTTTCATAATTTAAAATTGCTAGATGCATATAAGTCAACAGTATATGGCAATAAGAATTTTTAAAAAACAATTTTTTATTAGAACTCAATATATGAATTTATTGATTTGGGATCTCGAAATTGTACTAGGTTAAAAATATAATCATTCAAAATAAGTTAAAACAAAGTGGTATTGGGGAAATATTTTAAAGAGACGAACATAAAACTATGTTTGGATAGTTGTGAGTTTTTAAGAATAAATTTTATAAAAATATAAAAAGAGATAGTTGATTGTATTAATTTTTTTTCAAAGCTCAATTTCAATGTGTCTATCCGGTCCTGGTATTCCTTGAGTTGAATATGAATATCTCTTTCACTCTGCTAATTACTAATTTTAATCAAAATTCAGACTTGTTTAATCCCAAACCATATATAAATCCATAAAAAGAAGTTTGATAAGTGCTTATTCAACAACTCAAGTATTCAGACTTATAATTGAAAGTACTTAATTTAGACAAATTAAGTTATATGAGAAACATGACACTCTTAATATGTATATGTGCTAAACATATTAAAATTTGAAGTTCTGTTAAAATTTAGTGTCACGCATATTTGAAAACACAATGAACTATAAAAAAAAATATTGAATATATCATGTATAGGACTTCGCTTCATGTTGCTTGAGTAATGTGGAACAAGCATTTCATTGCTCCTCAATTTTAATCACCCAACATCTCCCCTCACCTGTCGATCCGTCACCTTACTAATGAATAAAAAAAAATGAAAGTCCAACGTTTTGTTTGATTTAAAGATTTTTCAATGAAAAATAAATTAAAAAGAGGTTCAAAATTACTTATTTTATTTAATTTATGGTAGAATATGAAAGGAAAAATATATGAGGTTTTAAAAATTATAAATAATTAAATTAAAAAAGAAGCGGGTTTCTTATTTATTTTAAACATAAAAAATCTACAAAATACGTCAGCGACGTGGAAATATCACCCCCGTTTATTTGAACTTGGGTACACCAAACTTTCACTGTTTGGTCTAACCTTTTCTGGAAGTTTTAATTTAGGATAAATTACATCTTGACCTTTTAGAAATTAAATTAATTACACTTAGACCCACTTAACATTTGAACCTTACAATTAGACCCCTGATTCTCAAATGTTTGTAACACGTTGGTCCATCTATTAATTTTTTCCGTTAACAATTTTAAACAGTACTGTAAAATGACAGAAATACTCCCGTCTCTTTAACATTACTACCCACCTAGCTCTCTCTCTTTCCGTCTCTCTCTCTCTCTCAGTTTTTTTAATTATTAAAATGATTTATTTTATTAAAATATTTTATTAAATTATATTAATTGTATTAAATCTAATAATAATTTATTATTGAATTAAGTTACAATAATACATTTTATTAAAACTAATTATTATCAAAAATAAATATTTATAACATTAAATTAATTAATATAAATATATTTTATTAAATTAATTAATCAAATAAATTTTAAATATATTTTATTGAATTCAATTAAATTTATATTGTTAAAAAACCTATATATTTTATTTAAATGAAATTAATTACTGTAAATAAAATTATATCACCAAACATATTGATGTTTTTATTTATGTTTTAATAAAATTATATATTTATGTTTTTAGAAATACACAATGAACGTTTTTCAACAGGGTATGACTAAAAAATGATTGTTTTACAAACATTTTTATCTAAAAATTTATTATTTTTAATTACATCAATCCTTAAATGTATCGAACTAATTCTTTAAATTATTTTTTTTCCTAAAAATCTACTCTCACTAATAAAAATGTTTCAAATTATTTTAATCACTTTAATTACATTTTTTTGCTCATTTTAATTTTATTTTTAATTGTACTATTAAAGTTGTATCAAATGAAAATTATATTAAATTAAAATTAAATTACTTAATTACATATATAAAAACAAATTACATACAGGTTTTGACTGTGTTTAAAAATCAGCAAAATTGGTATACAAACCGACACATTAAAATGCTTCAATAATTAAGTAATTTAAAGCTGTGTTTGATTTGTTAAAAGAAATTAAAAATTTTTAGAAATTTTTAAAAATTATTTTTTTTTATCTTATTACACAAATTACGAATTAAGAATTTGTATAACTTTATCTCATTTTATCTCAATTTTTTTTTTTTTTTTCAAATACACCCTTAATAAGCAAAGCTTGTATAATACGTGTCAGCTTGGAATTGAATTTCTTATCCGAAGCTTTCCAACTTCATTCCAAAGCTTCACAAATTCACTAAACTACCCCTAGTTCTGAAGTCTTCCCGTGTGGGCCGAGAGTCATGGGGGATCATTGGAATATTATTGGAAACACAAGTTGCAGTGGGTAAAGGATATCTCAATGTGTCGGTTTTGTTATACAAATTTTGCTAATTTTTAATCATAATAAAAACATATATGCAATTAAGTAATTTAATTTTAAGTTAATTTGATTTTCTTTTGACATAACTTTAACCATATAATTAAAAAAAAAATTAAAATGAGCAAAAAAATATGCAATTAAGTAATTAAAATATGCAATTAAGTAATTAAAATAATTTAGAACATTTTTATTAGTGAGAGTAGACTTTTAGCAAAAATATAGTTTAAAGGATTAGTTTGATATATTTAAGGATAGATATAATTAAAAATAATAAATTTTTAGATAAAAATGTTTGTAAAACAATTGTTTTTGAGCCATCTCTACTTGACAAACGTTTATTGAGTATTTCTAAAAACATGAATATATAATTTTATTAAAACATAAATACGTTTGGTGATATAATTTTATTTATAGTAATTAATTTTATTTAAATAAAATATATAATTTTAATTAAAATATAAATTTAATTAAATTTAATAAAATATATTTAAAATAATTAATTTAATGTCATAAATATTTATTTTTAATGATAATTAGTTTTAATAAAATGTATTATTGTAACTTAATTTAATAATAAATTATTATTAGATTTAATACAGTTAATATAATTTAATAAAATATTTTAATAAAATAAACTATTTTCAAAACGAGGAAAACTGTGTGAGAGAGAAAGAGAGAAAGAGAGAGAGAAAGAGCTCTGTGAGAGTAACATTAATGAGCTAGGGGCATTTTTGTCATTTACAACACCGTTTAAGTCAATTAACGGAGAAAATTAACGAATGAACTTAAGTGTCACAAACATTTAAAAATAAGAGGTCTAAGTGTAAAGTTTAAATGTTCAAGGGTTTAGGTGTAATTAGTCTAATGTCAAAGGGGTGTAGGAGTAATTTACCCTAAAAATTTTTATCAAAATAAGATAACTCATCTGCATTAGTAAATTTGTTCAAAAAATTTAAAATATAATAACCTTCCAACTTATCAGACTATTAAAGAAAAAAATGATAATTTGTCGACTGTATATATTTTAAAAGAAATAATTTTCATTATGAAATAAAGGTATTTATAATTATAACATTATAATTTTTCTTGGATTGAGTTTTTACATACTGATTTTTATGACATTATAAGTATGTCATCCAAAATAAAAAAAAAATATTGAATATTTCATGAAACATGTTAGTTCAAATTATTAAAAAAATTTTATTTTATAGAGAACTCTTTGAGCATGCATATTGAAAAGTTTAAAAACATAAATGATATTTTAGCTAAAAATGTTAAAAATACAGAAAAAAATAAACTATTCAAAAGTTAAGAAAAAAAGTTACTTAATGAAATAGTAATCATTTATACTAAAAATAAGAAAAATAAAATAAAATAACAAATAAAATATTTTAATTATTTTTTAAAATTTGTGGCTAAATATTTTTCTGAAAATAATTGAGTTTAAGAGTTATAATTGGGTGTTTAGAATTATATAAATTAGTTTAAATTTATAACAATTATAGTTTTATAATTCATATAGTGAGTGAAAAATTTAGGCCTCATTTGGTTTGTTTTCTATTTTTTGTTTTCAGTTTTTATTTTTTATTTTCTGTCTTTAGCTCATTTTCTATTTTAAACTTTTGAAAATAAGGAAAACAGTTTTGAAAAATCACTTAACCAAACCAAGCACACAAAGTAAAAAATAATCACACCAGAGAATAACGAGAAAACCCTATCACAGGAAGAAAAATCTTAATTACAGAATTCCTACTATCAACGGGTTACGAGATCCTACTCAGATTCACTACGATTCACTCGCACGAATTCTTTCGCCTACTCGAATTCTGTACGACTCCCTCGTAAGAATTCTTTCACCAATCTTACTCGAATCACTCGATGAATCCTACAAGCATGTTTTCTGTCTTACACGGAAAGTAAATAAATAATAAAGACTAGAGAAAAAACACTTAAACTCTCAAAAATAAAAACTCTCTCTAGATCTCTAAAATATGTCTCCTTAAGTGTGTATTCTTCATTAAGGTCGGGTACATATATATAGAGTTGCCCTAATCTGGTAAAATAGGAAACAAATTTGCTTAGAAGATACACAAATTGAACCATCGCGCCTCATTGATGTGGGATCTCACAATCTACCCCCCCTTGGGAGCCCAGCATCCCCACTGGCACACCACTTTGGCACCGGCTCTTATACCACTGTAATAGCCCGAGACCCATACTGCTAGCATAATATTGTCTGCTTTGGGCTTACTCGGCCCCTCACAGCTTTGTCCCATTCGGGGCACTCTCCACCCATCAGGAAACGCGTCGCTAGAGTTGGGGTGCCGCGGCCAACCCCCTCATCCCGATGATCTGCCTCCTAATATTCATATTTAACCCCCATTCGCCTTTGCATTATCGTCAAGCAAGTACCCGGGACCCATACCGCTAGCATGATATTGTCCGCTTTGGGCTCACTCGGCCCCTCACGGTTTTGTCCCATTCGAGGCACTCTCCACCCCTCAAGAAACACGTCGCTAGAGTTGGGGTGCCGCAGCCAACCCCCTCATCTCGATGATTTGCCTCCTAATATTCATATTTAACCCCTATCCAAACTTCCTCGCCTTTGCATTATCGTCAGGCACGTACTGCGGGACAAAACGCAATAACTCTACAAATCTTCACTCATACTGCTGCACTGACAAACTTTTTTGCTCCAGTGCCAAAAATTCCTGTATTTTCATTTCCCTCATTACGGAAGGAAAGAATCTCTCCAAAAACGCTGCCTTGAACCCCTTCCAAGTCAAAGTCTGCAAATCCACTGTTCCCCTGTATGATCTCCACCAATGGACAGCACTACCTTGGAACTGGCGGGCTGCCACCTTAATCTTCACCTCATTGGCTTCGACTCCAAGAGTCTCCAACATCTCCGTAATCTCTTTTAGCCATCTCTC
>JAVXUM010000040.1:3619635-3630579 GCA_035590655.1 Pouteria glomerata
TCAATTAATATTAGTTGAAGTTCAATTTCAATTAAGTTTTTGAACTTATACTTGTGTTCCGAACACAAAATTTTATTTATCAAATTAATTCAACTCTGACGCAATCGGAAGTGTAGTAAAACTCTAATTAGTTAAAATTATTTCCTGACCTAATTCCCAAACAAAACAGAGAGAGAGAGAGAGCCAATTTGAGAAGTCCGCTTTAAAACTTAATAAGGCAGATTTGAAAATTGCACCTTCTGGGTTAAAAACTGAGGATTAATGGTATCACCAAATATATGAAATCGCATACAAAATTCTATTTGGTTAATCCGTTTTCAATTTTGAAATCTATGTTTTCCAGATCCGCCACCTTCGAAAATAAGCGTTTTGGAAATATTTAAGCCTCATTTAGTTTATTTTTTTCATTTTTTGTTTTCAATTTTTGTTTTTTATTTTTTATTTTAAATTCATTTTTCATTTTAAGTTTTTAAAAACAAGAAAAATAATTTGTGTTTTGAAAAAGCTGAAAACATTTAAGAATAATTGAGAATAAAACACTTTGAGATGCGAGAGCCTGAGAATTGAGAGAACAAGAACGCAAAATTTGCGAAATATTTATAGTTAAAAGGATTGGGGGTTCTAATTTTTTATTTTTTAAAATTAACGGCTATATGACCTTTTGGGGGATGAAGAAAAATTTTTAAAATGTTCTCAATTTTTACCGTTGGAGAGGACTTACTGGGGAGGAATTAAATCAGGTTGGAGACTTGACCCGTCCGTCCCTCTTTACATGAGCTTAGCTGAACTTCAATAATTGATGCAGAAATAGAACTTTGATAACAGTATGCAAGCAATTTCGAAGGTCACAAAGAAGAGCAATCATTGATCTAATTACATTATGGCAGAAACAAATGGATGCATTCATTGATGAAGATTAAGATGTCACGAATGAAATCAACACATTGTTGCAAGATTCATAAAGGGTCTAACAAGTCTTTATGGAACTGATAAAATTGAAAGTCAATTGTTCAGTTGGAAGAAAAAAAACACCATTTGAAAATCCAAATATTTACTCGATTCCTCACAAGTGAAAAATCCTCCCAATCCCATGCCTAAGCTACTACAACAACAAACTAGAACTACAATGAAAGTCACAACAGAAAGTATTCCTCAGCAAAAGGACACAGAAATACAACTTGCAGTAGCATCACAAGCAGTTGGTAGAAATCTTACTCAAGCCTATCACTACCCTATTGAAAATTCTCAGGAAATTTCGGAAGAATTAAGTGATGAAAATCAGGAACAGTTAGTGGAGTTAACCAGTTCTTGAATTACTGCTTCCATGGATGGCCTCTTCTCAGGAGATTCATGGGTGCACATCAAAGCAACCTTTGCAAGCTTTGCAGCTTCATATTCTGATAACCTCCCATGGAGATTTTTATCAATAAAATCAGGGAATCTACACGACTCAGCAGCAGCTCGTATCGAGCTGGTTAGTTTCCTCTTCCCTGACAAGATCTGCAATACAAGCACCCCAAAAGCGTAGATATCACTTTTCTCTGTTAAGCTGCCTGTAGTTGTGTACTCGGGAGCTAGATATCCCATGGCCGCACAGGTCTTGAGTGCTGAGAAGACAGTGTCATTGGTCAGGAGTTTGTGCAGGCCCGAATCAGAAAGCAAAGGTTTGAATCGCTGGTCAATGAGCACCGCCTCTGCTGATATGTTTTGGTGAACTAAAGCAGGCTTGTTCAGAGCACTCCCATGTAAATACTCTACACCTGGTTATGAAGATGGGCAAAGCTGAGTGTATAAAACATTAAAAAGAACAAAAAATGAAGTAGAGGTGTGAAAACTCTTAGATTCAAATAATGAAATTATGTAACAAAAATCCATATGTTTTCTTTAAAGTTAATAATCAAACATAAGATATAAGAGATTTTTACAAAATCTCAATTTTTAAATCATTCGCAGCTCTGGATTTTATTTTGCCAGCAACTTTGGGAAGAAAGGACTACTTTAATTTAGAATGAAAGTGCTGACAGCTTCCAGATCTTATTAAAATGCTGAGATCCTGATTGAATTTATGAACAACTTAACTCAAAATGTTTGGAAAATAAATTGGAAATGACAACATTCCTAATGCCCCTTCCGTTGATGATCACTATAATGTAGACAGATTCCACAATGAATTGTGAATGTGTGCTTTCGAAATCCACAAAACAAAGGGAATAAGCTTGAATATTCAATAAGTAACATCACAATAGAACTGACCTTTAGCCACACCATGGATGATAGAAACTCTAGTGGACCACTCAAGTGCCCCGTTATCCCCCTCCTTCAAATCAAGATAGCACAGCAAATTTCCATTTGGAATAAAATCATAAATGAGAAAACACTCACCGCGGCCTCTTGAACAGCAAAACCCTCTCAACCTAACTAAATTTTCATGTCTCAATGAAGTCAGAATGCTTAGTCCCTTCAAGAACTCAGCTTCCTCTGACTTGCAGCTAGTTTTAGTGATGCTCTTAATAGCAACATGGGATCCATCTCTTAAAATCCCTCTATATGTTGCTGAAAAGTTGCTCCTACCCAACAAATTTTTTCTGGCAAAGTACTGAGTAGCTGACTCAACCTCTTCCAAATTAAACCTAAAGTTTTGCAAAATCTCTTGAGAGAACCCATCCAAATTGCGACCATCTGCCAAGGGGTCCCATCCATTGGAGTACTCAAGGCTGATAAGGGGAGAGCCATTCTTCCTGTAAACCTCCACAGCCTGGTCTGTACTTTCACGGTAATGAGGTATATCAAACGCACTTCCAAGCTTCTGTTTCCGGTAACGATATTGTGTGAAGGTCAGAAATCCTATAACAGACAATGCAGCAGTAACAACAGTTACCCCAACAATAACAGAAGCTTGTTGGGTTCTGGATGAGTTTGAGCATCTAGTCTGGCCGCAATTCAAATTCAAGTTTGCTGTCTCTGGGATGTCTCTGGTTGAGATACCAGTTGTGCCACCTTCATAAGGTTCAGGCCTGTTTGGATTTGTACTAATCCAAGCACTGCAAGCTCTCAAACCAGAAAATCCAACTCCACACAATCCTTGGTTGTTTTCATATTGAAATCCTCCAACTAATCTCTTCAGAGCTGCAAGATCCATAGCGAAAACAGAAACAAACAGGGTTCAGTGTGAAGTTAAATTTTTACACATAAAATTGAAACTATGCCATGCATGGGTTAAATAAACATTTCTACCAGGGGGTACATTGCCCGAAAGAGTATTGTTTCGGACATCTAAAACTTCCAGAGAAGAAGCACCGGCTAGTCTTGTGGGAATTGAACCAAAAAGCCGATTAAAACTCAAGTCTAGTCTCGTTAACATTCCCAAATCCCCTAAGCTTGCAGGGATTGCACCAGTCAACTGATTAGATTGCATAGCAAATACACTAAGCTTCTTCAGAGACCCCAGCTGTGTGGGGATGCTTCCAGTTAACTGGTTATAACAAAGCTGCAAAACTAGAAAGCAAATTCAAAAGAAAATCAATGAAAATAAATAAACAAGTAACGTGCACTGTTAACACTTTGCTAACAAACCTCCATGGGTGGCTTGCAGAATCGAAGAAATACATAAGCAGTTTACAGCTTGAACATTAAATAGAAAAAAATGAGCCAAGTTTGAACAGTGCAGAGAACTCTTAGAGTTAAAAGCTTTTCTCAAAGAAAATCAATATGAATAAAGATGCAAGTAGCAGTTGAGTTTGTGAACAAGGTTGAAACTTTACCACTTTCTGGTTGTATACTGAAATTTGAACCTCAACACATAACACAAAGAATTCAATATTTCTTTTTTTTTTTTTGGGTAAATTACATTTAGATCCCTTAAACATTTGCTTAATTACACATGGACCCCCTCGACTTTTCATATTTACATAGACATCCCTTATTTGGAAAAGTTTGTATCGCGGACCCCCTTCCGTCTGCCTCCCGTTAGGGTTTTACTCAAAAACGATGACATCAATTATAAAATTTGATAGAATGCCATTTTTACCCTTTTCTATTATTTTATTCTATGCAAAATGACTGAAATGCCCTTCAATCAAACCTTTAACCATTCAAACACATTAACCTATACCTGAATTAAGTTAAGCGATCAAGTCACCGGGTCAGAACTTAATCTTCACGTTAAGAATAGAGAGATATTCACGCAAATTTATCTTTCAGAGGTTGAGGAATACGCGAATTTACCTTTCAGAGGTTGAGGAATCATCATCGTCTTCGTCGGAGCGTTTCTTCTTTCGACTCGGAGCCAGCTCGATTCTCAGCATAAAGTTGGAGAAGACTCAGAAGGTCATTGCTAGATCCTCCAAACACTGCCGCTTATCAACCGAATCAGAGCTCTCCGAGTCAGAACTTTGTCGAGTGGCGGAGTCTCCGTCATTGTCTTTGACGGTTTCTGGAGTGTTGGAAGGGTGTGTGCCGGACACAAACCCAGCGTCAAAAGCTTGCTTTAAACGCTGCTTCTCTTAATTCCGAGAGAAATGGTTAGGGTCGGGTCGGCCGATCGGGTCTGCCATGCGGTGACTGGTGAGAGAATCTTTTGTTACATTAAAAACCCATATTTGTTCGTCTACAATGTGATGATAAAAACCTTTGCAAAGACGGGTAGTTTCCAAAGAAGTATTTTGCTTTTTGACCAATTAAGAGTGCAGGGTTGTTGCCAGATAATTTCACCTACCCTTTTGTTTTTAAGGCAATTGGGTGCCTGAAGGAAGTTTTGATTGGAGAAAAGGTTCATGGGTTTGTTGTGAAAAGTGGGGTTGGTTCTGATTGTTACGTTTGTAACTTACTGGTTGATATGTATACTGAATTTGGTTATGTTAAGAATTTGAAGAAATTGTTTGATGAAATGCCTGAGAGAGATGTGGTTTCTTGGAATGTTCTGATTTCTGGGTATATCAGGTGTTCTTGATTTGAGGATGCTATTAGTGTTTTCCTGCGGATGCAAAATGCAATGTGAAACCTGATGAATCTACTATTGTAAATACTCTTTCAGCTTGCACAGCATTAAAAAATTTGCAACTTGGTAGGGAAATTTACTATTATGTTAAATCAAAAGAAAAATGTGGTCGTGATTGATGACAAACAAACAACAAAAAAACCCTAATCCTAGCACAGTAGTCTAAAAACCCGAACTCTTACCACGGTGGTCTGCTGATGATCGTAGGTTTACAATGCTTTGATGTCATCTAAGATAAAAAACAAAAACTGTAGGTTTTTTTTTTTTTGAGCATTTATTATGCCACTAACATAAGGGGTATATTTGACATTTTACCTCCAAAACTGACGCCATCACAGGGGATTGTAACGGAAGGGGGTGCGCAATACAAATTTTTCCAAATAAGGGATGTGTATGTAAATATGAAAAGTTGAGGGGATCCATGTGTAATTAAGCAAATGTTTAAGGATCTAAATGTAATTTATCTTTTTTTTTTTTTTTTGTTCACCCTTAGTGATCTGCCCTGACCCGATCCAAACAATTAGAGGTGTAGGAAGGGCGGGTTAATCTCAAATCAGGTCAATCCCGAGTTAAGGGATGGGTCAGGCCCGATTTAACCCTTTTCCATCCCTACAGATAACCACCGGAGTACATTATAGAGACGACGGAGTATATCCTCCAAATTCCGACTGCAGTCAGTTGCGCTTCACCCTTTTGCAGTGGGTTGGTAATTCCATTGCGTTCATACGTAAGCAAATATGTATATACATAATCAAATATCTATATATATAGTAATATGTACATAAGAAAAGGAAAACCAAAGTGGGTCCCAAACCCATTCCCATTCTCAGCCCTCTCTCTCTCTCTATCTCTCTCTCTCTCTTCTTTATGTATATATATAATTATATAAAGGGACTCTCCATGTATCCCTTCAAACATATAGCACTCCCAAACGTGAGAAATGGTTCTCCAAAGCTGCTTATTGGGTTTGTCTGCCTTGAGCTTTTGTGCGTTTCTCTTGGTGATTGAGCCTTGTCAAGCATTTCGCTGGGGTTTATTGGGCCGTGCCGGAACCGGCGACGAGTCGCCGGCTGGGATATGCGCTGCTGCGGTGACTATACATGGTTACAAATGCCTGGAGATTGATGTAAGAGTTTTGTAGATATATGATGAGCGATATGCAAAATGCAAATTCTTGTTAACTGGAAAGAATTTAAATGTCGCAGCCTTTTGAACTAAACTCGTTGAAAAATTAAATTTATTGAAGTGTTGTTCTATTAAACAAATGTAATTATCACATCATGAATTTAAAAATTTGTTTCATATGTAATATGTTGAATTTATGGCTAGCAAATGGACTATGTATTTATACCGACTTCAATTGGTTTTCAGGTGAGAACAGATGATGGATACATATTAAGCTTGCAGAGAATTCCAGAGGGTCGTGTAGGATATGGTGTAAAAAACAAGCAGCCAGTCTTATTGCAGCATGGGCTTCTCGTGGTGAGGGTGCTACATATATATATATATATGCATGTGCTATATTTATAGTTCAATTTGTTTTCTAAATTGCTATCTTTTTTTTGGGGGGGGGGGGGGGGGGGGAGAGTAAGAGAACATGCTTCGCCAAGGCTTATTCATTGTCATAGAGTGTGAAACAGTCTCCCTACACTTTCACAATGCGAGAAAAGGTTAAGTAATTAATTATTATCGTTATCATATTTTAGTTAAAAAAAAAAAAGAGGATGGTGCATCGATTGTCAATTGTTTATATAAAGACCCAATAAGACTAAAAAAAAAAAAAAAAAAGCCACTCAAAGTGCCTATGAACCTGGAGTTTTTTTTAAAAGTGATCAAATGAGTAAGGTGGGCCGTTAGTGCTAGGAAAGCTAGTGTTTTTTTGGGCGGTTAGTGCTGGGAAAGAAGTCGGTGTCGGAGAAGCTAACTTTTGCTCGTTCAAAGTTTTAAAAAGTCGTAAAAAAAACTTTAATGTATTAAAAAAATTTTTAATTTTTTTAATAAAGTTTTATTACATATTATTTTTATATTACTTATTAGTAACTTTTAAACTTTTTTTGGAAACCCCAAACGTGATTTTGGCTTTCTCCTTGCCCAGTTAATATTTGTTTTTTGATGTTGCTGAAATAGTTGCTAGTCTTTTATTGATTGGGTAGTGATCGATCACCTAGCCCTAGCTAGGTATAAAATCAGCATTTTCTCGTGCGCCGCAAAAGTTAAAACTGGTACTCAGATTGGAAGTATAAAAAAGGAACTGTCCACCGCTCTGATGTTTGGGTGCGTTTGATTTGTAAAAAATAAAAAATAAAAATTTTAAATTTATTTTATTAGACATATTGCAAATTTATATTTTATCTTAAAAAATTTTAATATTTTACTAAAAAAATAAAAGAATTTAAAAAAAAGTTAACCGAATAAGTAAATTTTTTTGATAATCATATTTTTTGAATTAAAAGCTATCAAATGAGTATCATTATTAGTATTTTATATCAATTTTTTTTAAATCTGTGGGATGTGAGAAACTGTTCCTACGGTTTTATTTTGGCGGTACAAAAATGTCACTATTCTTCTTAAAAAAACTCTGTTAGATGTCAAAAATCTAAAATCAACTCAAACTACATTTTTTTTATTTTTTCTTATTTTTTATCACTTCAAACGTTACCAAAAGCACTACTTTTTTTTTTTTTAATAAAAGGTTTTCTCTTTTCTGGAGGGGTGTGTTTTAAAATTTAGATAGTGTTTATTTTGCTGAAAAATTTTAAAAATATCTAAAAATTATTTACTTTTTATTTTATTACACAAATTACGAACCTATAAATTATTTTATTTTATCTTATTTTTTATTATATCAAACACTCCTTTACGATGTAAAGCTCCTTCATTTATACAAAGCTTGTAAAAAAGTAAGGTGCAAAAAGTTAAAAAAAAACATTTGGCTCATTAACAAGAACACTTTTAGAGTTTAAACTATGACTCGTTAATAAGAAAACTTTTAGCGTTTAAACTATGATGTCATTTGTTGCGTTAAAAAATAAAAAAAATTTTTAACATATTTTGTTTATATTGTGTTTCATAAAATTTTGATAGATGTCTTTATATATCTATTTATTTTAATAAATTTTAATAATTTTTTAATAAATTTCAGCAATTTTAATATAAATATGTAAGAACGGACCTAAAAAATTATTCTCATAGTTTCTCTCTCCAACCTTTTCATGTAAAAGTTGAAACATTCAACAACTTTCATGATTTTTGTATAAATTTATTTTTTATTTTTTTTACCAATCCAAACACTGTCTACGAATAATTAATATATAAAATTTTTCAAACGCTACCAAAAGCACTACTTTTTACGGGAATCATAGATTTATTACTATATATAAATTTTTAATTACAAAAAATTTATATCATAGTTTGATTCCCTTAAAATGTTACAAAAATGATTAATCTTAATTAGTAAAACACCACAACTAGTATAGTAGTGTTTGGTTTGCCAAAAAAATAAAAATTAAAAATTTTTAAAATTTATTTTACTCACGCATTACGAACTCACAACTTATCTCATTTTATCTTATTTTATTTTACTTTTTATCACTTTAAACACGCCCTATGTAATATATAAATTTTTGACTTAAAAAAATTTAAATTATGGACAAATCTCTTAAAAATTTAAAGATTTTTTAATTATTTATATAATCTAAAATTTAAAAATTCAACTGACTGATCATATATACACATATATTAACTTATATTTATTAGCTAAATATAATTTATAATATTAAGTATAATTTTTTCTATACCTAAATTCAACCTAAGTAAAAAAAAAAAAAAAAAAGGAACATTTAGCCCCTCTTAACAAAAAATCATGACTTTGCTTCTGGGCATATCTGATCCTAATTGTGACCTATTGACTCTTTGTATTTTTTTAATATTTTTTATAATTTTTTAAACTAAATTAATTATAATTTAAACTTAAAAAATAATTAATCAATTGCTATTAAAAATAAATAACTTATAGTAACAATTATTATCTATTCATAGACGCTGAGATTTTTCAATGACAAATGACAGAATTAATTGAATTCCTTTTCTTTTTTTTTTTTGTGTGAAAGGTGAATCAATTGAATTTCCATTTGCAAGGTCATAAAAATATTCATATTTCTTGTTCAATTTGATATAGTGTAAATAAATAATTAAAAAAATAATATAAATAAAATTAAAGATATAAGATTACAGTCGGGTTGACTCTAAGATATGCAGGTGGGCCAAAGTTGAGTCTATGAGCATAGGGTGAGAGTCGGACAAGCAATGTGACTTCTTTAATCTTCTATTGTAAACTTGATTACCTCCACACTTAATTATAATCTATATATTTTGCAATTAATAAAAGTTCCATCTTCTCATTAGAGTAGGTCTTTTGCTTGCTCATTTGTCCCTTTAGTTTGTACATGCTTGAGCCATTTCGCTGTGCTAACTTGGGATCTTATAAGCGTGCATTGTCTTCTTTAGCTCTAGCTTGCATGGTAAAATTTGATTGATTTTAGATTTGTTTGACAGGATCAAAATTTATCAAAGGATACAAAAATAATTATCAAATAACGTACAAACATGTTTATATTATCAAATAACGTACAAACATGATTTCGAGAAACTAATCGAATCCCAACACCAGCGTCAAATAACGTACGTGGTCAAATACAAACATGTTTGCTTCGACTTGGCTGGTTATTTGCTTGGCGTTTTGTAATTTATGCATCCGTTTAGAGTGTGGTAATAAAATAAGATAAAATAAAATGAAATAAAATAAATTATGTATTTTTAATTTGTATAGTAAAATAAAAATAAATAATTTTTAAAAATTTTAAAAATTATTTTATATTTTTTTTTTTGACACACCTAATGACGCCTATGTGTGCAAGTACAAATTAATTTAGCTTGTTGAGTTTGGACCAGGTTGTACAATCTCATTGCAGTACAAGTTTTGATGATATATATGTGAATATTATAAATTCACAAAATATGTGTACGTGTAAATGTGCAGGATGGGTTGACATGGCTGCTAAATTCTCCGGATGAATCTCTGCCGTTGATCTTGGCTGATAATGGTTTTGATGTATGGATTGCCAACACCCGAGGCACTCGGTTCAGCCGCCGTCATGTCTCCCTCGATCCCAGAGACCCGGTACCATAACAATTCCCTTGCCTCTTCTTTCTTGCGTTTCATGTTAACTAACGATTTGTTTGGTTCAGTGGAAAGTTGGAAGGAAGGAAAGGAAAAAATGGAAATTAACATGAAAATTATCTTTTCTTTTGTTCCGTAAGAAAGGAAAATAAGAAAGATGAAAAGTAGAAAAGAAAAAAAAAAAAAAAATGCTGTAGGATCCACTTTTATTTTGTCCGTCCAAAATCGGACGGAAAACAGCAAAAAATTTGCGCGCAGGAGGAGCCAAAAATTCCCAACTCTGCTGGCGAAAACAAAATTACAAATTTACCCTAAAGCAGCCAATGCCTTTGCTGATGATATGTATATGTTCGACTCTCCATACTCATCACTACTAAATTAGGTAGCATCTGTAAAACCTTACAAAACAATTTCTCTACACCTCTCTCTCTCTCTCAACCAAACAAACACCAGGAAAAACACTCTCCATCCATGAGGATGGAAGATAATCTTCCATCTTCCTCCTTTTCCATCCTTTTCCATCCGCTCATCCAAACATAGTGTAAAAATTAAGGCTTTGTTTGGAAAGAAAAAAAATTAACTTTTTTGTAGCTGGCTACTAACTTTTTTTTTTATGTTTGAAAAAGGAAAAAAAACTAATTTTTTAGTAGTTAGCTTTTTTCTGAATGTATAATTTGACAATTTTGCCCTTTATAGTTTAAAAGAAATTTAAAATGTAAGAGGGTAAGTTTAGTAATTGTAAAAGAAGACAAAAAAAAAAAAAACTGAA
>JAVXUM010000040.1:3641660-3654466 GCA_035590655.1 Pouteria glomerata
CCTAGCTAGCGTCCCTACCCAAAAATAAATAAATAAATAAATAAAATAAAAGAGCTAGCATGTGAGAAAGGGACTTTTTCTACTGGCCCCTGAGCCTTGTGGTCCTCGTGAATTATGAACATTAGATACCATAAACTAACCCCGCAAACTAACCCAGGTTATGTCAACAGTAATTGCAGCATTTATGTTTTGGAGGTATTACCTGAACCACTGACACGTGACAATTTTTGAAATACCACTATTTCACTGTGATAGTAACGGCGAATGTGAAGGAAAAAGAGAACTCTTTATTCTCTGCTTTTTAGCTCACAATTCATTTCAATTATCCATCACTAAGGAAGCATTTGGGATGGTAAAATAAAATATAAGAAAAAAAATGTAATTTGAGATAATTTTTAGTATTAGGTATTTAGAATTTAAATTATATTTTTTGAGAAATAAATAGTATAATTTTTTAACTTTTAGGTAAAA
The DNA here is from genome assembly GCA_035590655.1 of Pouteria glomerata. NCBI lineage: Eukaryota > Viridiplantae > Streptophyta > Magnoliopsida > Ericales > Sapotaceae > Pouteria > Pouteria glomerata. The sequence continues at coordinate 3,642,132 of JAVXUM010000040.1, forward strand.
AATTTGAGGTAGTAAATATGAAAATAATTCTTTTAATCTATTCTTATAGATTATGTCAGAATTTTTGTGAAAATTATTAAATTTTTTGATTTTTGCATAAAAAAATTAGATAGAGAAATCGTGAGAATGATTTTTTCAGTCCGTTCCTACATATTTATGTCAGATTTTTTGAAATTTGTTGAAAAATTATTGACGTTTGTGAAAAAGTTATTAAAGTTTGTAAAAAAAATTAAGATTTGTAAAAAAAGGTATTAAAGTATGTAAAAATTTGTTAAGATATGTAAATATATATAGAAATTTTATGAAATATGGGGTGAATAAAATGTGTTAGTGAATTTTAAAAATTTTAAGAAATTTTTTTAATTTTTTTAACACACCAAATGATACCTAAATATAATTCATCACTGAAAAATAACGAAAAACAATGAAAAATGTGGTCTGAGTGATATCTAAGTGTTTGGTGGCAAACTACGTTTTTCAGAGATGAATAGTGAAAAATATTGACTTTTACAAAAAAATCTGTCGGAACGGTCTTTAAATTTTTTTAAAAAATATTGACAATGACTCTTATTTAGTAGCTTGGATAACGATGGTCACATTAAAAAAAAAATTACAGCTATTTTATTAATCGAACTCGAGTTATATAATTTTTTCTAAAGTTGTAATAGTTGTTAATGTATAAAAAGTAGTAGAAAATTTTAAAGATTTTAAGAATTTTTTAGTAATTTATAGAGTCCCAAACACTTCCTTATAGTGACAATTATGGATCTACCCTCAGGCATATATAGCTCTAAGGGTGCAAACAAAAAAGATAACTGCCTCTCTATCACTCGAATCTCTGCAAATATATTTTCTTTCACTCAAGAGGCTAACTCTAAGGTGGAACAACAACATTGATAAGTGTTCGGACAAAGGATGGAGAGCGTATCTATGAACAAGTAATTAAAATTATTCAATCAATATCCACTTGGAATGTTGATCGCTCGAATTATCTTGACCGTTACGATATTCTTTTGATACTCTAACATGTAAGTAGGAGTGAAAATAGTTTTGTAATAAAATAAAATTTACGAGATTGATTTTAAAAAAATAAAAATTATTCTAACAAAATTAGTAATTTTGACAATAAATTTGTGTTATGCATATGCACCATTATAGAAAGTACGATTACAGGTGAATAATGGAAACGAATTAGAAAAATTATAAGAGAGGTTAACAAAGTTGTATAAAAAGTTTAAAAAAAAAATTAATTATTTATAATATATTACTAATACGTTTTCTTAAAAGAATACGAGATACGCAACTAAAGTAATGTCATAAGCTAATTTATCAGTGATATAAAATTCATATTTAAAACTGAAAAATGACATCCGAAATTAAACAATTATTAATTATGAATCTATTTGAAGTAGTAAAAAAGTTTAAAAAAAATTGAAAATTAACATTGATATAATGTAAAGATTATAAGTGACAAAATGTGATTAAAAAAGACTTAAAAACTTCTGAAATTTTTTGAAACTTTTTTTGAAAAAAATGAGACTGCAAACGAAAGCCCTACAAATTGGATTCGCCATGTTGAGAACTTTAATTAACCTAAAGGAAGAGTTGGGTATGCCTTGGGCTAATTGGCTTCAAGCCTTCAACATGCACATGGTTGGAAAACCATCTCAATTCGATAAAGGGCATTTTCGTCTTTGGAATATGATGGTGGACTTTACTTTCTTGAAAACCTTTCTGATGAATTAAAAAAAAAAAAAAAAAAAGAGCTATATATCACTTTAAAATTTCGATTCTTTCTTTCTTTCCTTCTTTGTTTTTATGCCTCTTCGTTGTGTTGATGAAATGCAAAATGGACCATAGTGCTCAAAGTGATTCGAATTTTCTTCTCACTGTGATTCGAATTCTCTTTCATATGCACTTTATCAACCAAATAACGTGATCGGAAAAATAAAAAAGCACGAGTGTAAAATTAATTGATCTCCTTCAGAATTTAGATTAACCTAACTTGATATATTTTTGACTTGAGTATTCCTGCAAAAATTAAGTAACGTCAGATTAATCATATTTGATCATAATTTATTAATAATATATAGATTCTAATTTTTTTAAAAAAATAAGTTAGTTATAACTTGATCATAAATTAAAATATTAATCAATTGATTTTAAAAATAAATAAATTTTATTAATAATTATTATAAATTCATAAATGTTGGAATTTTTCCATCACAAATAAGAGAATTAATTAAGTCTTCACCTTTAAGATTATAAAAATATTTATATCTATTATCTATTTTGTGTAATATAAATAAATAATTTAAAATAAAATAAAATTTATAGTGCCGCATTCAGTAGCAGGTCAATATAAAGACAAGGGTGTCTCAAGATCCTAAAATGTAGGACGAGACAAGATAAAATTTGAACGAAAATAAGAACGAATGTGATGAAAATCGAGTCGAGTCTTTCCATGTTAGTAATAATTGTTCAATTATCAATTTTGATTCCTTCCATGCTGGCTTTCCTTTTTTTTTTTTTTTTTCAAGAATAGAATTTTAGTGAGATGGAAAAAACAAATTGACGGAGGCCTTGGTTAGGTTTTTTGCTTATGCCTCTCCTTCTGAAAGCCCAACATGAGAAAGCTCAATTAACGATTAAACACTTGGGCCAATAGTAACTTTTTTTCTTGAAACTGGCCCATAGTGCTTTGGGAATACGATATAAGGGTGTTTGACACGCTGAAATGCGTAAAAAAACTCTGAAAAACTTTATTAATTTTTACACATTTATACCTATTTTAACTTAAAAAAAAAAGTCAATATCTTTATAAACAAATTGCATAACTCAAGTTCGATTAATGAAATGGTTGTAATTTTTTTTTATGTGATCACAATCATCCAAACTACTAAACAAGACCCATTGTCAATAATTTTTGACAAGATTTCAAAACCGTTCCGACGAGATTTCAAAACCATTTCAACAAGTTTGTGTTTAGAATAAACCGTTTCGATGTTTATATCAAATCATTCGGACAAATTTGAAAATGCTTCACTGTTCATCATAAAAAACGTGGTTTTCGCACCAAAATAGTTTCGACGGACTCAAAAACCGTTCCGACAGATTTGAAAATGTCAAAAGTTAATACAAAAGTCAAAAAGTTTCACTATTCATCTTCAAAAAACGTGATTCAGTGCCAAATACGAAAAAATAACTCAAATCATGTTTTTCATTATTTTTTTTTATTTTTCGTTTGACCAAATACCCTTATAGAGTCCTTTTTATAGTGTTGGCAAATCAAATTTAGCATGAATTTTGGTCAAATTCTTAAATTAATTTGATTTGAAAATATTAAAATTATTCGTACTCAACGCACACCCACTTCACTTGTCTTATTTGGGGAGAGTATAGGAACATTAATAATGGGGATGAAACAAGTATGAGAATTTTAAGATTTTTTCGAATAAGTATAGGGACATTAATAATGGAAATCGAGACAAATATGAGAATTTTAAGTTTCTCCGAATGGGTATAGGGATGAGGATGGGTATGAGATCGTCCCGTACCCATTTTAAATATTTATTTATTAATTTATGCACTTTTTAATATTTATTTAATATATATAAAATATATTTTTTATTTAATAAATAAAATATTTTATTATATATATAATTTATTATTATTATTATTTGGCAAGTAAACATGAACGGTGGACGGGGATGGAAAATCATTGTTTTAGTAGGGACGGATATGCAAAAAATTTTCATACTCACAATGGGGATGGGGACGGGAATAGGAACAGGGACGGGAGAGGGTATTGTTAAGCGGGAACGAGAACGGAGATAAGAAAGACCATACCCACCTTATACCTGTCCGTTGAAATCCTTATTTCATCAAGCCTAATTTAGAAGTGAATTTATATTTTATCAATTTATTGAAAAACTCAAGTAACATTATAATAATTGAATTATATTGAATTATTTCAGATATTGGCAATGTTTGATGCCAAAAAAAAAAAAAAAAAACTAATACCATGTTTATACTCTTTTTTTTTTTTTTTTTACTTTTCTTTACATTCTACTACTGATGACGAGTGGTCACCAGTGCATTTTATTTAAAATCATCATAGCCGTAACATGAAATATCACAGCAATAAGATGTTGTCTTCATCTTACGACTGTGATGATTTTAAACAAAATACAATGTGACTACCTATCATCATCAGTAAGGTGTAAATAAAGGTGTAAAAAAGGACGTAAGTATATTATTACTAAAAAAAAAATAAAAAATTTTACAGATCTTTATAAATATGAATTATGAGATTATAAAATTTAAAATTTCTATTTACTGCACAAAGTATGAGATATTAATTTTTACAAATTTATGTAATTTCAGACACACTCACTAGTGAGATGATTCATTGTACATATTTTTTTGTGAAAAATAATATATTCTATCATAATCACACAAAAAAATTAATAAAAATATATTATATTTAATATTAATTTACAAAAAATATATTTAAAATGTATATTTAAATATTTTTTAACCAACGCTTTGATCCAAACGAATAGAAATGTTTAGCTCTTTTAACAGTTTTAAAGAAAGAAGTTACAATTGATAAATTAAAACAATATTATTATTAATGCAATTTAAACGTCGAAGAGAAACAATTAAAATTCCAATTTTATCCATTTAAACACTACTTGGAAAATTAGATTTATTACTATTATTATTATTTTTTTTTGGGCAAGGGAAATCAGTTTAGAACCCCGTTTATTTTCTTTCAAAGTTTCAATTTAGGGAGCGAGCGGAGGGAGAGAGAGAGAAAGAGAGAGAGAGAAGCAGCAGAAATGGGGAAGGATCTGAGCAACGATCAAGTGTCTTCGATGAAAGAGGCGTTCACGCTGTTCGATACCGACGGTGACGGCAAGATCGCCCCGTCGGAGCTAGGCATTCTGATGCGCTCTCTCGGTGGCAACCCGACCCAGGCCCAGCTCAAGGCCATCGTCGCCGAGGAGAAGCTTAACGCTCCCTTCGATTTTCCTCGGTTCCTCGAGCTAATGTCGAAGCACCTGAAGCCCGAGCCTTTCGATCGGCAGCTTCGCGACGCCTTCAAGGTGCTGGACAAGGATGGGACCGGTTACGTCGTTGTCTCGGATCTCAGGCACATTCTGACCAGTATTGGCGAGAAGCTAGAGCCGGCGGAGTTCGACGAGTGGATCCGCGAGGTGGATGTCGGATCCGACGGAAAGATCCGGTACGAGGACTTCATTGCCAGGATGGTAGCCAAGTGATTCTGTAAGTGAAATTCTCATTCTAGGGTTTGATGTTTGGGATTGTTTTGTCCATAATTGGTGTTTTCTGTTGTTTACTCATTTTTTCCCGGCTCATACAAATGTATCAATACTGGATCGATGACCAAAATGTTTTTTTATCATTGTGCCTGGAGTTGAAGGTGAGGATGAAGGGGACAAGTGAGGAAAAAGAGATTTAATTTAATAAGAAAATATTTCTCACAACTTAAATTGTTGTTCATATGATCCTAGGAAGCAGCCTATATATATAATACAAGTAATTAGGTCAAGGAATTAAGTGAGAGAGTTCAATTTCTCGCACCAGTTATATGCATGAAATCGAAATTCCAGGCAGCACCCTGAGGAAATTTCCATATTCATCTCAATTTATCGGAACTACTTGGAGTTAATAAAAACAGAGATGCCAGGTGCATCACTTGTAGAATACTTGGCTTTATTGAGATTATTATAGTTGGATATTCCCGGTTAAATCCTTTGCAACTTGTATTGATGATGATCAACATGTTGATTGTAGCAGTCACAATCTTATTTTAGATTAGATGGAAGAATGGAAATTTGGATCAATTTATTGATTATATTTAAGGCGTCAAGTTTTACATTTTCTTAATTTGAGGCTTAATTGATGTGTTGTGATATTCTTGATTTATTTATGTAGTAATCTTCTTTTTTGGGGTTGCTTGTAAACAGGGACGGAACTAGGTTATGACAATAGGGGGCCATGCCACCCCCCCAAAAAAAATGAAAAAAAATCTTTTTTTATTGTATAATTGGAAAAAAAAATTTATATATAATATAAGTGTATTTATAAAAATATATGTTTTTTCAAATATGATCAACCTAATCCTTTTGCTTTGGGTCGTTAATAAGATATGAGACTTGATTCTTGAGTTAGGCCATTAATAAGATATTGGCCATTAATAAATTATGGGACTTGATTCCTCAGTTTAGCTATTAATAAGTTATAGAACTTAATTCTTGAGTTGAGCCATTAATAAAATATGGAACTTGCTTTTAATTTGGGTCATTAATAGTCTAACTTAGTCAATTGAATAATTTTTAAGCGAGTATGGGCTTTATATATTTGCTTAATTTTTTAAGCCCATGACTATAATTATATTTTTTAGGTTGGGGAGAAGTATTAAAATTTATATAAATTGGCACCCCCTTATTAAATTTTCAGTTCCATCCCTGCTTGTAAATGTTAGTCTTGATATTTTGACATTTAAGTTTTAAATTTTCTTATTTTGAGGCTTAATTGATGTATTATGATTTTCTTGATTTATTTATTTAGTAATCTTCTTTTTTGGGGTTGCTTGTAAATATTAGTCTTGATGTTTTGGATGATGGAGCTCATTTGGGAGTATTTAGATACTGTGTTTCTCTTGTGGTCTTACACTTGACAACTTTTCGTCTTTCATGTCTACTTCTGTTCTATCCTATTTTCTTGTTTTCACTTTTCATCTTTTTCTACTCTCGCATTGTGCTGCTTCAAACTTCATAGCAACTTCCATGATAACTCTCTTTTCTCATTCCTATGGCTTTGGGAATGGAAACTCTTTCCGAATTGAGTAGTTAGCCATACAAGGAAACATTAAATGGCAGCATTTAGGGGTTCGTATTGGTGGATGATTCCTATCTTTGACAATTATCAAGGCTTGTAAAACGTAGTGTTAAGAAGTGCTGTATGGTAATTCCTTTGAGGGGGAAAAAGAGTTTCTTTTATATTATTGTTGTTGTTGATGATGATGATGATGATGATGTTTCTACATTTATGAAGGGAAAAAGACATTTGAGACAAGAATTAAAGGAAACAGTAGTGTGTAGTCAATTCTTTTATTTACTTTAATTTTGTACAGGGATAAAGCATGCTCAAAAGCAGGAATGATTTTGTGTTCTCTGTAGAAATCATCACTATTTGTTTTCTATGTAAATTTTCTTTATCCAGTTGTTGACACATCAATTTATTGGTTGCCCAAAGTGCCATTTTGCTGAATGCTTTCTGTGACAATTGTTTCTATTGGAACATGTTATGCCTGTTATATGTTCTGAACCTATATAATTTGAAGGGAAACTAATATTTGGGTAAGATTGATTTTTCTTCTCTACCTTAACTATTTTCTTCTCATCTTGGTTTAATCTTTTTTTCTTATTTCACGCCAAATCTTCTTATGTTGGATTCTCATCTCTTATCAACATAATGTGCATGATGATGTCTGATAAGTTTGTTGTCACAGGGGGGGTTAGAGCAGGATTTAAATTAAGGATTTATTCCACCTACACCTATGGTTTCAACTTTATACACCTAGACCCCAAAAGTTTTATAAATGCGCACCTGGACCATCTGAGATTTGTATTACATTCGCTCAGACTCTATTTATTAAAATTTTCATCCAAAAAATAACTTTTGATCAATTTAGTGCTATGAAACTACCTTTACATCTTTAATATTAATAAGAAAAATATTTATCTTATAATATGGTATATCTTTTTTTTTTTAATAAAAATTACATTATAATTATTTTATTAAATTTTTTTGTGAATCTTTTCTATATTAGTACTTTAAATTATTATGCTTTAGATTAATATTTTAAATTTATATTATATATAATTAGTAATTATACATATATATAAATGATCACTATTAATAATCTAATAAACTTAACATGGGAGAGAAAATTTAGTTTCTCCTTTTGTTCACTTCTTTTTCATTAGTATCAAACAATAACGAAAGAACTTTACTCTTTATTTTCTTTTTCATGCATTTTTTTTTTTATTTTAATAGTAAGGGTATAAAGATAATTTCATAGTAATGAATTGCTTAAAAGTTACTTTTCGGATGAAAAATCTAACGGAGGAGGTCTGAATGAATGTAATACAAATCTTGGGGGATGTACAAAGCCAAAAGCATAGGGAGTGTAGGTAAAATAAACTCTTAAATCAATGGAACATAACTACATAAGGGTGAAAGAGATGCTTAAGATGATGTCAACGGGTACTAATAAAATGAGTAATCAGTTGAAAAAAAAAAATGACTGGGTGAATGAGAATGGTTTGTGAACTTTGGTTGGGAAAAGCATAGACTAGAGATGGATGGCACTTGCAGCATGTTATACTGAACCTTGAACATTTCTTTGTTTGGCAAATATATTGTGGGTGTGTTTGGAGTAATAAAAAGTGAGATAAAATGAGATAGAGTGAGATAAGTTGTGAGTTTGTAATTCGTGCAGTCAAATAAAAAATGAATAATTTCTAGAAGTTTTTAGAGATTTTAAACGTTTTTTAACGAACCAAATGCAACCTATATATAAAATTGAAAAGTTGAAGAAATTGAGGGTTTCTGAGATTAACTGTGTACTCTGTATTTCATTATTTTAAAGCACTTTCATTCTATTGTCTTTGTTGATTCTTTCCTAAAGCACTTTCCAAGTGTATTCTTTAATCACTTTGTATTTTATGTTGCACGCTGTACCTTTAATAAGGATGACCGGCCGCTTAGGAACTAATACTGATTGTTTGGGCATTATACATGCAGGTGATTTGGAAGCAGATGGTGTAATTTTCATGAATGTCAAAGGGTCGGGCTTATATCTTTAGTTTCAAGTGTAGTATTTTGTCTGGGACTTGCAAACTGCATTCTCGTTTGCCATATCTTTAGTTTCATTTTTCAGCTTTCTTTTGCGTGTCATCAACGAATAATTTGGTTTTCTATTTGGTTGGAGAGGATCTTTTTATATTGTGTTCATAATTTGGATTTTCTTTCCATCCTCCATACAGAATTGTTTGCATACTTGTTTTTGTGTTCTTTGACTCCTTGGTTAGGTGGGAAGACTGCTATTTTCTTGCCGTTTCTATGAATTATTTTGGTTTGTCTTTGTTTGCTAGACTGGCTGGTATCCTTCATATAAAACTCCCTCTTGTTTCTTTTTGTTTCAAATGTAATCCCTTCACCATAATTACCAATTATAATTTTGTTAGGAGGCTTTTTGGGTTCCTTTGCTTATCTATTCATGGAAATCAACATGCATGAATTGTCTCTTTTTTTTTTTTTTTTCAACGGTGATTTGTACAACCTTTTACCCACTACCTGATTGAGGAAAAAAAAAACAACAGTGGAAGCACAACCAACCTGGCCTTGATAATCCAAGATACAAAATGAATCATCATCTAATTTTACATGTTAAGTAAACCAATAAGCATTATAACAATACCGCTTTATTGTGTTTATAAAAGTATGTCCATAACTTTATTATGTTTATAAAAATATGTTCATAAAGATCAAAATCGAGCGAAAGTCTAAGTCACCATAGCTAATAACTTGCGTCAATATTATATTTTGTCATATTGTCTGCTGCAAAGAATTTCACTTGCATTTTACAAAGGAATCAAATCTTAAAAATGAATGGAGATAAAACAACAATAATATTATACGCAAAGTAGAAATACGGATAGTTGAACCACCTAAGAAATGATCCTTTTTTAAAAAATGTTAAAACAAACATTTCATAAATACAAATACACATAAGTCTAGTATTAATATACACAAAGAAGGAAGAAAGAAAGAGAGAGGTGCAATTTTGACACACTTCTTTAAACAGCTGGAGAATGAAATATTTTATAAGTCTAGCAGACTAGCCACTGCCATTGGAGTGGGCTCTCTCGTTGAAGTCAATCTCTAAGAAGCATATTGACACAAGAATTGAAATCAAAATTCAAGTTGAGAAGTTATATAACAGAAAATTAGACATCATGCTCAAAATGGACAGTTTAAACTTAAACAAATTTGACCAATTGTGATTCAACAATCTTGTTGAAATCACAATCTTAGGATTTTATTACAATAAAGAAAAAATCATTCAATGTAGAGAGGGAAAGAGAAGGAAAAGAAAATTAAAGAAAGAATTTCATTGAAAACTATTACGGTATGGAGAAAAATTAAAGAAAGTTGATTCACCAATAGAAGCAAATGATAAGATTTGTCATTTCTTTTAACTATAAAGAGAGAGAGAGAGAGAGAGAGAGAGAGAGAGAGAGAGAGAGAGAGAGAGAGAGAGAGAGAGAGAGAGAGCTTATCTCCACTCGTGAGGGGGAGAGATTATTTTCAATTCAATTCTAGGAAGCAAACTAACGCAAGAATTGAAACTAAATTTCAAGTTAAACAGAAATAAAAAAAAAATCAAAATCATGTTCAAAATTTGACCAATAGTAATTCAGCAATCTCGTTAACATCATAATTTTAAGATTTTATCACACTAAAGAATAAATCATCGAATACAGAGAGAGAGAAGAGGAAAAGAATTTTGAAAAAAGAATTTTATCGAAAATTATGGTACTAGGAAGAAAATTAAAAAAAAATCAATTCACCAATAAAAGTAACGACAAGATTTGTCATTTATTTCAATTATGATTTCAATGAAAGAGAGAGAGAAGTTTTTGCATGAATAACTATATTTTCCCTTTTTACTAAATTTAAATCCAAACATATAAACTCGTTGGCATTTCTAATAATTAGTCGTCTTGAGAGTAGATGGAGTGTGCTAACAAACATGAAGTTTGTTAAATGCCCTTATAGTTACATGGAGAGATTGTTATTAGTATTAATGTTGATTGGCGATGTCTCTGATCTGGAGAGTTTCTTTCTTTCTTTATTTTTTTATTTTTTTGTTAGGAAATTATTTGTTGTTATTGTGACTTTTTTTTTTTTTTTTCTTTTCGCTCAAATAGAATTATGCATCTGCCTATTAACTAATATACATCCGGAAATGACAGGTGCCCTGATGTCGTATTTAGAGTAAAAATTTGATGGGTGAAAAATAAAATAAGAATGAAAAAAAATATACAATTTTAATTACATATCGTTTTGTGAATAAATTTTAAAATATAATAAAATAAAAGATATATTAGTTTTTTAATTTAAATAATTTTAATTTTTTAAAATTTATATATTTCTTAATAATTTCTCACTATAATCTGAACAAAAAATTAAATTTTGATTCAACTTTTCTCGATAAATTTTTAATTCAAGCATAATCTGAATGTGTGTTAAGTGTGAATGTAAAAGTGTAAAACATTGTTAAAATAACTGTTAATATAACTATTAAAAGACGTCCAACGGAGACATTTGTTAAAAGGTGTGAAATCATAAAAATTACTAGAAGTATGAGAGGAAAAAGAAGACCTAAGAGCAATTAGAAAGTAATTATTAAACATGAACTTGCGATCTAATAGAGGATATGACCCTTAATAGATTTAATTGGTGTCGTTAAATCCATATGATTTAGTTAGTTGGTTGGTCAAAATTTGAAATTGAAAAGTCAGCTAAGGAGGTGTATCTAATGTAAGAGTAAAGATAGTGAAAAGTTACAATAGTAATTGTTAATTTTTTTTACCATAAGTTTAAAATTAAAAAGTAAGTGTTAACTCAATGTAACATTTATCCTTAAAATTAATGTAGTTGTTACTCTATAAAAGGGCTGTGATAATAGGTGTAATGAAAAAAATTTATACTTCTTTTGCACTCTCTTTATCCATCTGAAAAATTAATTTATAATGATTATTCAAATATAATTCAAAGAATGTAAATTAAATTCAAAAGATTTTGACAATGAAAAGATTTGATCAAGTCAAGGTCAGGCAAATCCGACCTTGACTTATTTACTATATATATATTTTAAAAAGTTTAATATATTTTTAAATAAATTTTAAAAATTAATATAATATAATTATTTAATTGGTCTTAAAAATAATAAAAATTCAATTATATTTATTTTTTGTAATGAATAATCTTGATTTATAAAAAATACATTTAAAAATTTAAAAACATTTACAATTTCTAAATAAAATTAGAATAATTTAATGACCAAAATTTATTAATAAATAAAGTTTGAATTATATTGAAAAATAAAAAAATTAGTAATTACAATTAATTTGGAGAGACATAGAGAGAGGGATATGGGTGGAATGGGGCCGAAAAAAAAATTTAAATTGGAAAAACCAGAAGGTGCAGAGCAGGGGGGAGGGCAAGCAGGC
>JAVXUM010000040.1:3717562-3727895 GCA_035590655.1 Pouteria glomerata
AAAGAGAATGGTTATGAAGAAGATCAGATTTTGGGTCTATACCAACTTCGTGACTTTGGAGTCTATCCAAAAAAGAACTCTGGGACTCTACACCAAGACTTCAATGACTCAATGGAGGAGAAGGAAGTGACTGAAAGGCAGACCAAGAAAGCTCATAGGCAGGACCAAAGTGAGTTAACTATTAAACAAAATCATCTCACGAATAGTAGCTTTTCAAGTGGAGGTGATACAGTGGAGGTTAACTCTACCAAAAATGTTACTTCATCTACTAGCAACTTTAGGATGTCATCTTGGAAGAAGTTTCCATCTGCTGCTGAAAAGAATCGTAGAAGCTTGGGTTCTGTTGACACCCCACCTAAGGAAAAATTGGATGGCTTGCATGTTAAAGATGAAACTGCCAGTGTTGATGATAATATTGAAATTCTGGATACTCACTTGAGCACTCATGAAAATTCAGATACATCTTTGAAAGTACAAAGAGTTAACTGGGGATTATGGGGGGATCATGTAACCTATGGTAACTCATTGATCTGTCGAATATGTGAGGTTGAAACACCAACTATGCATGTGGAGGAGCATTCTAGAATTTGTACAATTGCTGACAGATGTGACTTAAAAGGCTTAAATGTAAACAAAAGACTTGAAAGAGTTGCAGAAACCCTAGAAAGGATACTGGAATCATGGACACCAAAGAGCTCAGATGGTTCAGTAGGAAGTCCAGAGGTTGCAAGAGTGTCTGCTTTAAGTATGCATGAAGACTTACCCGAACTGTCACCTAAGCAAGACAGCTTCTCTCGTTACTACTATGAAGAAATCCTTGATTGTGTTCCTGAAGATGATAATGCATTCTTGATGGATGATATGAACATTTTTCCTGACAAGACCAGTGAACCATGTAAGAAAGCTTCATCAGCTGGAAGCTTAACCCCACGATCACCACTAACAACCCCACGAACAAGTCAAATTGAGTTGTTATTAAGTGGACGGAGAGCAATATCAGAGCATGAAAACTATCAGCAGGTACATATAGTTTCAAATCATTCGCTTCATGCCATTTTACCAGATGATGGTGTGACATTTCATAGGAAGCTTCTGCCGGTACTGATTAATTTTCATCTATGCTCTATTCTATTTCCAATCATTATGCTCTTGATTGAACATCTATCTATAATTGTTGTCATGCCGATACAACTTTCCTTGGATATTGTTACCGTTATATCAACAATTAAATCTATAGTGAATTCTTCTATGATTTCTCTCTCATCTTGTTCTAAAACTTTATTCTAACAACACTTATAACTAAAAATACACTCTACTTGCAGTAATTTATGAAAATTTTTTGTTTTGCAAGAGCGAATCTTGTGTCATTTGATTTTTTTAATTATGTTTTATTTTTTCCTTATTTTGTTAGTATTATTTGATATTGGGCTCTTCATAATGGTTTTAAAATTTTAAAATATTTACACTAAGAATATCTTTATATGCTTATATCCTTAGCCTTTTAAATTTTAGACTATTTCTTTTTATTTTTTTGAGTTATTAACTATTACAAATGGATTGAGTTAGGTATAGATGAAAATTAGTTGCACTGCCAAATTTTAGAGTATACATAACAGTAAAGAAAAAATATTCAAATTTTAGAGAGGTTAATTCATAGCTTAAATTTTTATTTTTATTTTTTTTTCCAAAAATTTTATATATGCTAGCTACGATTTTTTGAGCTAATTTTCTTTACTTACTAATTTTAGAGGTGGTCCATAGAATGAAAAATGTTTAACCCACAAATTTATATATGCTAATAGTGTTTTTCTAAATTGAGATATGTCATTTTTAAGATTTTAGGGGAGGTTGAACTATAGTATAATTTTTTTTGATATGTATACAAATAGTATTCTCCCAATGCGTGGCGCTTGGAGTCCTGCCTCCCTTTGTCCTTGAGTAAGGTTGTTTTATTGCGACATAGATTCAGGGTTCAAACATTGGGCACAAGAATAAGGTTGCGTACATGTAACTCCCTCTAAACCCTACAATTTGAGTCTTGTGCACTGACATATTTTATTCATGCAAATGATTGTGCCAATTACGTGCTAAATCTAGCATATATAGATTTATTCATGAAATTATTTCCATTGCTTGTCGACATCTTATTTCTTTCTCACAATTAGTTCTTATTACTTGTAAATATCTCACAAATACTTGGGGAAAATTAAATAATGTTACAAAATATTTGATATATTGCTGAAATTACACTCTCTTGTCCTTCTCTGTTGATTTTTATAAAGTATCAAAAACCAGTCCTTTTAAAGTTAGCTCTCAAATTGTTAGAATCAGGAATACTACCATTTTTTCATGTTCTACTCCCACATTGCTTGGATGACAATGTTTCCTTTTCATTGGTTAATGTTATACTAAAAACTACTCCATTTTCTTTGCGAGGAAGGAAAATGTGTCAATTCGGATTTTCTGATTAGCGTTACATATATAATATATATATTTTGCATGTATTTTCATCCTTCTAATGGAGGTGTAATGTTTATTATAGATAAATTTAACCCTAATGATGACATTTGTTGTATGGAGCTTTTATCTGCTGGATGCGTACTTATGAATCCTCACTTCTCACGAAATTTTGAACCTAAAACTATAATATGGCTGAAAGCTGGCATATTTTATTGAACTAGGTATTTCTTCTGCCTATTATATTGCTTTACACAGTTTGAAAGCTTGATATATTGAATGGAGTGTTTCTTTTGCTTATTTTATGGTTTTACATAATGTGAAAGCTTGATATGTTTCTTCTGAATACCTGTTGTCCTCTAGTTTCCCAAGCACAATAATATTCTGCATTCTGCTCACTCCTTGAGACTTTGATCATTTTGTAAGTTATTTGTGGTGGAATCGAAATCAATTATCTTCTTGCCAATTCATAGGAGTTTGCAGTTGCTGAAACAATTTACTACCTTTGATTGTTATTTTTTGCCCATTGCGATATTATGTCATTTCCTGCTCATTTAGTTTGGCAATTTGGTTTCTTCATTTGCTGAAGTTTTTCTTATTCTTTTTTAAATAAATTGCTAAAAATTACCATCAAATGGCAGATAAACAAGCTAGTGGATATTAGTCGATCAGTATCCAATGTAAATGCTAATGACTACAATGCTTTGGAGTATTTGCTTGACCGTCTAGAAGACCTAAAATATACCATCCAAGATAGGAAAGTAGATGCCCTTGTTGTCGGAACATTCGGAAGACGTATAGAGAAACTACTGCAGTGAGTTCACCAAACTCAAGGTCTTGTGGGTTCGTATAACTTAAAAATGATTGCCTGCTACAGGCACGCATTGATTTTGTTTTTATTATACTAACTTTTGTACATGCTTTTCCACTATGGTTGTATCCAAAATATCAGGGAAAAATATGTACATCTCTATGGGCAGATAGAAGATGAAAAGGTAGAATCTTCAAATGTCGTGGTTGATGAGGATAGTTATGGAGAGGACGATATGGTTCGTAGTCTGCGAACAAGCCCTATCAATCCATCTAAAGATCGGACATCCATAGAAGATTTTGAAATAATAAAACCAATTAGCAGAGGCACATTTGGACGAGTTTTCTTGGCCAGGAAAAGGGCAACGGGGGACTTATTTGCCATAAAGGTAAATAAAAAATCCACTCCCTTGATATTGATGGATCATTAGTGACATTCAATTATTCATCCTTGAGATGGATTTTTGTTTGTATAGAAAGTGAAGTGGTTATAGTAGTCGAAGTGGCTTGTTTTATAGCTTTGCGATGTTGTTCTAGGAGAGAACCTATTTGTTTTAAACCTCAGTTACTTGCTACTTTTGGAGAATTAAGGAGTGTATTCTAGTGTCAGTTTGAGGTATTTCTGTCTTTTCCTTATCATTAATCTCAAATATCACATGCAATGTGTATTTATCTGTGTATAGCATGATTATTGTTCTTTTGACAAGTTGATTCAATCGTCATTTGGTAATAACTTGTATCTTATTGAAATTTCTACAGGTTCTAAAAAAGGTTGATATGATTCGTAAAAATGCAGTTGAAAGCATTTTGGCAGAGCGTAATATCTTAATATCAGTTCGGAATCCTTTTGTGGTATGCAAGGCCAACAATTTTTAACAAATGAATGAAAGCCCTACTTGTGGAAATAATTTTTTGATGTGCTTGTTCCATGATGCACAGGTCAGATTTTTCTATTCCTTCACGTGTAAGGACAATCTTTATTTGGTCATGGAGTACTTGAATGGAGGGGATCTTTATTCTTTATTGAGGAATCTCGGATGCTTAGATGAAGACATGGCACGTGTATATATTGCCGAACTTGTAAGGAATTTTGTTGTCACTTTACTTTAACTTGAAATGACACTTTATTTATTTATTTATTTTGTATTTTGTCACTTCTCAAAGTCCCTGAAATAACTCTAGATATTTGATCAATTTTTCAGGTTCTTGCGTTGGAATATTTGCACTCCTTAAATGTCATCCATAGAGATTTGAAGCCTGATAACTTGTTGATTGGTCCAAATGGTCATATCAAGGTCAATATTTATAGTTCTTGTTTTTCACAATTTACATAATCTGGTCTCTTATATGTGCACGGGAGGTCAATAGCATACACATGGTTCATTGGGGTAGTGAGCAAATATCACATACTTGGAACTTGAACTATATGACAAATCAATGTACCTGTGTTTATATTAAGTTTATACTGAAGAGAAAAAAATGTATAACATGTTTCCCGGTTCCAATTTGGTCCATTAAAGATTCGAGGGAGAAGAGAAATGGCAAACAGTACAAAAAAATTTGTCTATGGGCCTTAAAGTTAACTATTTGTAGGATCAGGAATGCGCTATCTCATATTGAAACCAATTGATGACTAGTGAAAGAAACAAAATCCTAGCATTTAGAGGTTTGAAAACTAATTGGTGTCCGATAAAAGACACAAATTCCTCGCATTAAGGGGTTGCGCTATGCGGGTTTGTTTTTAGAGTAGTTGTAAAGAGAAGTATTGTATCCACGTAGAACTAACTCACACAAAGGCATAACAATCCCTCCCTCACAAGGATGCCCCTATGATTTGAACCAGACCTTTGGCTTTGAAACCACTTATAGGATCGAGAATATGTCATCTCATTTGAAAACCAATTGGTGTACAGTGAGGGAAGCAAATTCTTTTATAGCATTCAGAGGTTGTGCCACATAGGTTTGTTTTTAGAGCAATCATGGGGAGTGGCATTATGTTAATATAGTACTGGTCCATACAGATGAGTAGCACTACTAACACAAAACTTTATTATCTTGTTTTCTCTTATCCTTTTCACTTTCTCTTCTTGTCTTCTTTCAACTAAACCAAATTTGAGTATTAGTTTATATTGCAAGTTCAAGTGCAAATGTAATCTTTTTTAAGAGCTTTATGTGTTTGCAGTTGAGTGAAGTAATAAAGCTCCATTTGCATGATTGGAAATATGGGCCACCTTTAGATGCAGTTTTGGTGTACAAAAGCAAAAACATTGTTTCTCAACATATATGACACGGTGTGAACATCTTTTTCACTTTTCACTTTTCTCAGCAGGGGCGTTATAAATTAGTCAGGAATTTACTTGCTAAGAGTTTTAATGTGTTAAACTATTAATTGCCTTCCAAAAAAATAAATATTTTTTTTCTCCTCTGCTTGCTTGTTTGTTTGTTTTTTCCCTTTCCCTTTCCCTTATAGACACATATTTCAAGGTGTAGTAAGTACTAAATGTCTCATGCACCTCAGCAGAAACTTTCATGCTTGTTTTATGACTTGATACTGCTTTTAGCATGCAGGGTGTAGTCAAAAAAGTTTTGAAATGCCTTTGAAATAGTCCTTGAGTACAACCTTGATGCCATTTATTAAAAAAAAAATTATTTATTTATCGGAAAAAGTCCTTTTGTTCAATTTCTATTAACTAGAATTTATTGTGATGGTCAAGAATGGGTTATAAATCAGCCTTTAACACACCTTTTTTTAGTTGAAGTGTGAGAACGGTGAACCTTTTTCTTAAGTTATGCTATATAGCTTCCTTTTGATGTCTATTCTGCAAATCGTGGTGTGCATCTTGTTTAACTTCTATGCTATTGTTATCTTTAGTGAAATCTATTGTTGCTTCCTCTCATTAGCTCATTTTTTAAGCTTTACTTTACATTTTTTCTTTCATGGTACTTGATGTATTGCTTGTCACTTCTGACAAATTTAATTCCTTGTGTTACAGTTGACAGATTTTGGGCTCTCAAAGGTAGGTCTCATTAACAGCACAGATGACCTCTCAGGTCCACCAGTTAGTAATACCACTCTTCTAGGGAGTAATGAACCAAAAACTGTGGCACAATCATCAATGAAAAGGGAAGAGCGCCAGAAGCACTCAGTTGTTGGCACCCCTGACTATTTGGCACCTGAGATACTCCTTGGCACAGGACATGGTTCAGAATTTATTTGCTTAGTAGATACTTCATATTGTGCAAACTAGTAATTTTCTTGTTTCTCCTTTCCTATTCCTGGTTCTGAATTGCATGACCTTGCATGCTATTTTTCTTATAGGTGCAACAGCGGATTGGTGGTCTGCGGGTGTTATCCTTTTCGAGCTCCTTGTAGGAATTCCTCCTTTTAATGCAGAACATCCACAAGTAAGTTATCTAAGCTTGGTAGTTCTAGATTCTTGAAGGATGGTGCATGGTTTTATACTTATGCGAGAGTATCTCTTCACCTTTTTTCTTTCTTTGTTTGTTCTCCTCCAATAAATAATACTTTCACCACAATTTGACTATTCTTTATGCCTAACCCTCTGCTTTCTTCATCAAAATTATTGTGCGATCAAGGTAACAACACAAAAACTAATTCATTTTGATCACATCTATTTGCAGTATAATTTGGTTGGACTGGTTATCAATAATTACAATTTATTACCAGTTGGGATGACTTATTAGGAGGGAAATAATTGTTCTGTCCAGAATTGTAGTACCCAGTAGGTACCAGGGGAGGGCTTGGTTATTGGTACCAATACTATTATGCTGTTGGGGGTAAAAGTTAAAATAACCAATTGGATCTCTTTTAGGCGTTTAACAATTTTGCGTCGATAAGACCTATTTGGTGTAAAATACGTAGTGGTAGGATATTTTTTCTATGGTATATAACCTCTTTTTATACCCTATTGTCTATTTATAAACAAACATGGTATAAGTACATTATTAAATCCTATTCTGTCCAAACACTAGAGTAAATTATAATTAATCTCAATATTCTTTATATTTACTATTTACACAACCTTACCCATCTTTGAACAAATGTTGCCTCAAGTTATTGTTGACTATTCTAGTCAACTCAAAAAGCATGTCTCAATTACTTGGAGTTAACTAAATGGATCCCTTAAATAGATGCCACATCGTTAATTAAGTTTAATGCAATAATGCTTTTTATTGTATTTTGAAACATGGAACCTATGTTCTTGTTTGCCCTTCCCTTTTTCTTAAGATACCTTTAGCATGGATCAAAATCACTCCTCTTTGCAGATTTGCTGTCAGTCTGTCATTCCATTTTCAAACAGTTAGCCCTCATTTTTTCTCCTAATCAAGTAACTAGATTCTATTCATTCATTTCGGACTGAAAGCTACTCAGTAGAACTTGCACTCCTCAAATAGTCTCTACAGAGAAAACATTATTATTAGACAATTGTGAATCCCGGAAGTTATTACAATGGAGAAGATGATAGAGGAAGTTATATTCTTATTTTGGTTGTTTTCCTCGAATGCTTAAGTTGCTTGATTGATTGGAGATGTCAATTAAAAATTTTGGCTTAAATGTTTTCCTTTTCCTTTTTGGAATATTATGATATATTTAAACTGTAAGCGCATCACTTTGTCTCTTAGTTTTTTCCCCCTCATATAATACTTGTAATATGTAGAAGTTTGATTTCTCCACAAGTCAATAATTCAATTGAGTTCATAGACTCATTCCTGATGCTAACTATGAAGTCCGAGGATGTTTGTTCAATAATTCACACCAGACAGCTGAAGTATCATTACTGACGGTTCTTGTTTCATTACAGCAAATTTTTGACAACATTATGAATAGAGATATACCCTGGCCCAGAATACCGGAGGAAATTAGCTATGAAGCTTATGATTTAATTGACAAGTAAGTTAGCAACATATTATCAGTAATAATGATATATATATATATTTTGGAATATGATATGATTTGAAGGTGAGTCTTTGTGTAATATTAACCCGGAGGTCGTGGTTTTAAATACTCAAAAACAGTCCCGATTCCATTTATTGGGGGAGACTACACATAGACCCTGCATAGGTGGGAGGCTTGGACCACCTTATGGTATGATATGCTATTTTCACTTTGTGGTCTTCACCCATACTCTCCATGTCTTTTTCCTATTGATATTGTCCCATGATTTGGCACACTGGAATTTAACAGATTTTCTTCATTCTGATGCTCGTCGTTGGTAAATAACTGCCACGGTTTCTGGATAGCATTTTTCTTTAGGCCAGCTAAAGCCTAAATCCTATATTATTAAAAGTTAATTCTTAATATCTGGTGAAGATACAGTATTATGATTTCTTTCAGTCCTTATTGTGCACCAGAAGTGTGTTTTTCCATTTTATGTTGACTTAGATGCAAGATCACTGTTAAGCAGCACCATGGAATTAAGGATCCTTGGGAACCATTGAACCAATAACTGGCTGCCATGTGGAACTGTTACTGATGTACTCATTCAGGTCCTTTCGCAAGATATCCTTTGAAAATATCCTTTTTTTTTTTTTTTTTTTCCAGATTGCTGATAGAAAATCCAGTTCAAAGGTTAGGAGCAACAGGAGCTAGAGAGGTAAAACATTTTTTCTGCATTTAATCAAGACCTATTTGTAAGTGACTGACAATAAAAATAAACAAGGCTGTTAAGTTAATTTTGGCAGGTAAAGCAACATCCATTTTTTAAGGATATCAACTGGGACACGCTTGCAAGGCAGAAGGTCATTTGTTTGATCCTTATTTTTGGCAGAAAGCAATCAATTGTAAATAAATTTGCAAACTTACAAGGGCTTGCTATGCGCAGGCCATGTTCATACCTTCAGCGGAAGCACATGACACTAGTTATTTCACGAGCCGTTACATTTGGAATCCAGAAGATGATGATGTTGGAGGAAGCAGTGACTTTGATGACTTGACTGAAACTTGCAGTGTTTCTTGCAGCAGTTGTTCGTGCTACACACAGGATGAAGATGTATGCATGCTTTTTGTATTATAATAAACTAATCTGTTTGCATGACACTTAGTGGATCAAATTGCCTTCTGAATATCATTTAAGGGTAGCTCCATTGCAGATCATAGAGGACTGTTGCTCTATTTACATAAAGATATATCTTATATGGCTTAATTTGATTTTAAAATGAAAATAAAAAATATGATTTGCAAAAGTATGTACACCAGTATAGGTAATACATGAAACTTTACAAGATAATGTTGACTTGGTAGCGAAGTTCTTCTCTTAAGGATCCAATTAGGATCTGAAACCAACAAAAGCCGAAACACCTAGATTTGTAGTAGTGTGAATTTTTTATTTACATGTCATCCAAATCCTATCCACTTACTAACCGTTGGTGTATCCAATTACCATCCTAACCATTATCTTTCTTGAAAGCAGGGTGATGAATGTGGAAATTTGGCAGAATTCAGTGCCCCAAACTTTAATGTGCTGTACTCATTTAGCAATTTCTCATTTAAGGTGAGAGCACTAGGCATGGATGCTTGCTGTTTGAGTTTAGTAACAGTTGCACAGAAATGAGATGATTTCATCCTGTTTACACCACGCTTTTTCATTAAAGCGAGGGTGACGAATGACTTGAGACTTGGCTTTCACTTTCACACTACAATACAAAGGCCCGTTTGGTAATGTTTTAGTTTTCTATTTTTCTATTTTCGTTTTTAAAATTTTGAAAATTTACAACAAAAACATGTTTGTTAAAATTTGTTTTCGTATTTTTGCTTCAAAAAAAATAAAAACAACAACAGAAAAATAAAAATAGAAAAAATATGTTTTCACTCTATTTTCTTTTTCTGTTACAAATATTTTGACCCCCGTTTTTAAACACTATCCATTTTAATATAATATATTATATAATATAATAATATTATAATATAACAATATAATATAATATTATTATATTATATAATATATTAAATTATTATATTATATTATATTAAAATAGACAGTATTATATATATATATATTATATAATATATATATATAACAATATAATATATTATTATTATATTATA
>JAVXUM010000040.1:3734847-3746391 GCA_035590655.1 Pouteria glomerata
AGTACTGACTTAAGTATCGGAGAGGATTTGGTCGGGACTTTTCCTGACCCATCTTTCTAATTTGTTTTATCTTGCAGATTCAAATTCTTCATTTTTTAGTGGACGTAGTGATCACGCTCAATGGTAATTTTTGCTGCCGAACATAATGTTATCGTAAAGATGGTGTCACGATGTTAATATTGTAATTAAAATATATTTTTTAATAGTTATTTTTTTTTGTTGTTTATTGTTTTCGAGTATAAAGGGAAGACCAATTATAGTTTGGTTTGGATTTTTTTTTTTTTGATTTGATGCATGAATAGATTTGCTGGAAGAATCTCTTGTATATGTAAAACAAGATGCATGAGTGACTCTTGTCAATATTGGAATATTCTTGCATAGAGTCTTAATTAATCAAATATTCAACAACCCTTCATTCCAAGTTATAACCATTCCAACTAATATTGATGAATGCATATATCTACTCTCCTCGTGACCATATATTTGTCTCAACTATACCTAAAAATCCTTCCAAGAATTAGTAGGGCAAAAATATGACAGTTTAACAACTGGGTTTTAACCATTTATCTCTTTTTTATTTAAATTTTTAATTTTTTGAAATAATTAAAAAAAACTACTTATTTCTTTAATTGTGCAATTAATTGAATCGATTTCATTTTGAAATTAACTGGCACAAATCTACAAATGTATAGATGATCAAGTTAAGTTAATTCATCACTTGTGTATAAATTCAACAAAATAGATCATTTCATTTAGTAAATTCTGAATTATGCAACTTTATGATCTCAAATAAATTAGTAAATTTAAATTTTGACCAAAAAATAAACTTCAGAAGTGTTTCTTTAATTTTTTTCAATTTTCTTCAACTTTTGTAAGTTTTAGCTAAATAAATAACTTTAATTAAAAGTGATATGTGAAAAAAGAAATAATTGGATAAAAGTTATAAAAATTTTATTTTTTTTAGAATTCCAGACATTCATGACAACCCAAGAAATTGAGAAAAGGTTTCGTTATGGGCTTTACACATTTGGATCCCCGCAATTGGGTCTGATATAAGTGGGCCACCGGGCCCATTGTGGCCGACCCTTTTTTCTCCTTACGGTCGGACAAGACTGCTACTGTAACGTCCGGATGGCAGCGGCAACGCTCGACGGAGCGTCTTGAACTGAGCGAGTTAGAGAGAGAGAGAGAGAGAGAGAACTCTGAAGTGTGAACTAGAGAGGAGACGCTCGACAGAACGTCTTGAACACTCTGAGAGAGAGAGAGAACTCTGAATTGTGAACTAGAGAGGAGCGATATGTGGAAGCGCTTGATTCGACTGTCTTCAGTGATACGTTCGTCCAAGATCTCTCTTCTTAACCGGGTGCAGATCTATCTCCACCTACTAAGAGAGCTTTGAATCCAATAAATTCTCTCGCTGATCGAGTTTGGGGATACTAATTTTTATTCATAGGAATCACTAATGAAATGATCGATTGGTTGCTGAGAAAATGTCTAGGAAAAAGAAAAGGAATCCAAATGCTTTCAATCTTTAATGTTTAGCTTAATTTCTCATTTCATTCATCTTATGCCGCCGCCGCCATCCAAAACACAGACACGTTTGTGCAGTTTGCTGAAGTTTTGATGATTCAGTCTTTTTCAGTTTTCATGCCTTCTGTAATTCTTTCAGTGATCTCCTTGACATATTTCCTATTTAATTAATTTTGTTATTAGATGCAGCCAACCAATGGATTGAATATTTGGGACGCATTCAGTACAGAAATTCTGAAACCGGTATCTAACTGCTTATTCTTTTTGTCTCTTACGAGGTTTAGAGATGAAATTAGTACTATTTGGAGTTATTATTTCATGTCAAAATCAGTTTCTACTATTTACTTCCATAGAAAATTTTATTTATTTGGCAACGTTTTCAGAAAATTACATATTGACTAATGAATAGAATACCCTCGGGTTGTTACTTAAGGGAGAATGGTCGTTTCTACCATCATATTTCACTATACAGCCCGGAGCTCAGTTCAGGTGACACGTGGGTTTACTTCCCGCAATGCCCAACAGGTTCGAGTCTCTAGCGAATCTGAATTTGTGAGAGGGATGTGTATATTCTCCGGTTTACCCATCGATTACACGGTCCGTTAAGCACTGTAATAAATCGGTGGGTTTCACGTTACAAAAAATATATATATATATATATATATTTCACTACACAGGTAAATCTGTGTTTGCAAAACTCAATAAATCCTTCTCAACAATTCTTGTTTGGCAGTAAACTTATTTGTTTTCCTTTCTACTTAGTGAGAGAATACGTTGTATTCTATTCTTTCACCCAAAGCAATTAATGTTTCATCAGCTCGTTGCTTGATATTGAAGTTTTTCACGTTCATTTGTATCACCCGATTGCTTTGGTTTCTGGTTTTCAAATTGCCTTTTGACTCTGTCAGTGTTGTCTTTAGGGCCTTAGTTTCTCTGAAATGATGCTTCTATGCCCAGATACCTATTCTCATATTCCTCTAACCTGAAATTTGAACTTTGTATAATAAATCAACAATCAATTCCTACATTCATAGTAAATTACTTTTTAATATGTGATTCTTTAGATGTAGATTTTTTCTCAAGTTTTAGTGAGTGCTGACATTTCTATGTTATTGCCTTATTTGCATGTAGGCAAATGGTCAAATCCTCTCCCAAGGGAAAACCCCATTCATAACTTTTGTCTTGGGTAATCAGCTTTGCATTCTTGCAGGACCTTTTTTCATTTACTTTTTGGGCACCATGTTTATTCGCGTACCTGTGCTAAAAGCAAGTCTAAACACATAAATTTTCATATCTCATTTAGCCACTTATTCTCATGCGGTAGAATTGATGTTTGAATTGTCAAAGATATTGGCTGATTCAATTTTAGCTTAGTTTCAATGGTCTTTTATTTATCAAAGTTTTAGATGCCATCGTTGTTTGATATGCTATCATGCGGTCTAATGATATGCATGTTTATGTATCATTGTTAAACCACAAAAATGGTATGTTAGGTTTCAACTCATTTTGTGTGATGCTTAGCATGTTTATGGTTACTTAAACTAGCTTTGAGATCTCTGTGCATTTTTCTTTAACCTGATACAAGATGAATGCCCTAGTAAGATATTATTTGCCATATTTTTTCATCATGATAGTTTAGCAGCAAGAGAGCTCTTATAAGTGAATAACATCCATTGGATATCATAGACAGATAGGTGCAAATTACATTCTTTATTTTTGTTCTGTCCTGTGCCTTTGTCTGTTTTTAAAGATTCACGAGTGTGTGTGTGTGTGTGTGTTTTTTTTTTTTCTTCTTTTTTTGGCATTCTCAGAGTACCCCTTCCCACAAAGTTATTAATGCTCATGTGAGAGATGTGGGCCTAACAGTGTGGATTAAAAATGAAAGAAATCTCAAAAGTTGGCTGCGTGGTTATGTTAATTGCATTGTCATTCTCCAACAATATGAACCTTTTCAAACAGACGGCCAGTTAATTAGTCTGCTTAATTAATTTATGCATGTCCATATTTGAAAGTTGAAACTCAGTCAATTAATTGGGATATAGAGTTTTTGAGTTGAGCTTACATGCACATAGGTTATTTTAACACTGTAATACAGCTAACATCTTAAAGGCTGTTCTACCATGGGTCAGATCATGATTTTATTTCACTGTTTGAATCACATGAGGGTTATATTCTTTTGAGATTATGTTCCCTTCATCTTTTCTCTTCTTTGCTTTGGTTCTATCCCGCTTTGTTGAACATTGCCACTTTGTTTTTTTTGGCCATGGCTGCTCATCATCGAACCATCTTAGATTACTGTTCTCATCTTATTCTTGTCTTATACAACCTTGAGCTTTATAGTAATATTGTGACTCAAATATCTATATCTTTTGATATTCTTATGTTAGTATGTTGTGATTCGCATTTAATCTTCTAGACATTTCATCCAAGTCCATAGGATTGAGAATCATGGATGATAGATCGCCAATATGATCATCTGATGATGGACTTTGAAAACTTGCAATTAGGTCTTGTTGTGTACTTTTTTTTTTTTTTTAATAATTCATGAGCAAAGGTGCAGCTATGAGTATCCGTACTGATACCTGTGTGAGATATTTACCTTACACACACTTTAGTTGTGGTAGTAATTTATTTTTATATATATGGTTTTAGGAGGCCCTGGTAGTGGAAAAGGCACACAATGTTCAAAGATTGTTGAAACATTTGGATTCACACACTTGAGTGCAGGAGATTTGTTGCGGAAGGAAATATCTTCTAATAGTGAAAAGAGGTTAGCATGCCAAATTCTTTGTTGAGGATCCCTTATTCGGCATGCCTTCGAACTGTGTGATGTCTTCTATTGATCTGTGAATTTCCAATTTCAGTGGGATAATTCTTGAAACAATCAAGGATGGAAAAATTGTTCCTTCAGAAGTGACAGTCAAACTGATCCAAAAGGCAATTGAATCTAGTGAGAATGATAAATTTCTCATTGATGGGTTCCCACGAAATGAAGAGAACCGTAGGACATATGAACGCACCGTGAGTGTTTGTCTCTTATTTTATCGTCTTATGGGAACTATGTCCTTACTCCGTTCACGTGTAATAAGTCTCCAGTAATATTTGATCGAACAACCTGTATCTGCCTCTAACATGATTCTTGTGTTCTAAAATGTTGGAAGAAATGAACTATATCCCTCCCTCTCATTGTGATAAGTTACATGAATAAAAAGATGAAATTAGTCATTTATGCACGAAAACTTTATAACAATGTCTGTCATTACTCCGTTATTGGACTAAATAAATCAATTTACCTGCAAATTGCAATAGCTAGCTTTGTTCTGAATGCAGATTGGAGCAGAACCGAATATTGTGCTTTTCTTTGATTGCCCTAAAGAAGAGATGGTGAAACGAGTACTAAGCCGTAATCAGGTTTTTGTTCTAAGGTTTTGTATTGAATTGCTTCATAACTTTTAATTTTTTTCTATTCTAGTGAAGAGTGTTTTTTTGTGTTAACTCAGGGACGAGTTGATGACAATGAAGATACAATCAAGAAGCGTCTTGAAGTGTTTGATGATTTAAATGTTCCTGTTATCAACTACTATTCTGAGAAAGGAAAACTTCACAAGGTACTCTTTCATTGGGTTTTGACCATATGGAATTCTCCTCTGCTAACGTGGAATATTTTGTTTATTGCTTTCAAACAATTAAACTTGCAATTCAAAGATTCCAGTGTCTGTTTCACATCACTGCTCTTGATGTGCAGTTCTTCTATGTAAGTTTATGTCTACATGAAATTATTTATTTTGTTCACTTTCCTTTTCTATCCATGTTTATTTTTTGGTTGGTTCATGTTTAATTCTACATAAATTAAGATGGACTATTCCTTGCTTGTGTGAATACAGTAGCTAGTTTTACCTTAGTGGCTGCCCCCCTCCAACCCCAAAGAAAATCAGTTTGGAGTCCGAGGCTAATTTATTCTGTTAATTATGTTCGCAAGAATTATAATTTTATTACTAATGGAAATTAAGCATGCAGATCAATGCTGTAGGAACAGAAGATGAGATATTTGAACGAGTACGCCCAATTTTTACTGCATTGGAGGTATTCTTAGTATCAATGTATCTACATCTTAGTGTTCTCATTGATCATTATTGTCTTCGCATTAGCAAATTTCTACTTAATATGGAGTTTGTTCATTTATTCTTAGTTTTATATACCGGGCATTTGGTTCTTTGTGTATTACAACAACCTCTATGTTGAGGAATTGCATAGCATCATTTGGGTTGGTGGGAAGGGTTTGTTGGCGATGGTTCAAGATATGATTTTGTTTCGAAGATTTTATAGAGAATTCAGAGTGAGCTTCGTCAGGTTAAATGGGTGCTGCCGAGGATAGTGGCTGGGGATGGGAGAAATTAAAATTTTGATACCTATTTTTATAGGTTTGAAAAAGAAAGAGGAATTAAAATAGGGGCATTTTAGTCAGTTCATATAGTTTTTTTTAACACCGTCAGGCAGTAAATTAATGGAAGGGGCGTACATTTAACTACTTTTGAAAATAAGGGAGGTATGTGTAAACTTGAAATGGTTGAGTAGTCCCTTGTAATTAACCGCATGTGGAGGGGTGGTGAGTGTACCCTATAGTTTTTCTGCTTGACTTCTTCATGCCAGAATTATCCAATGAAGGTTTTGTTTTGATAAACATAATGAAGTCTCATTGTTTTGTCAATGATCCATAAAAATGTATTGAAGATTCTTCCAAAATAACTTTACTACTTTGCTTAATTCACTCTACAGTGGAAACTTTCCTAAAACTTATGATGTAACAACTTGTATTAGAAAAGCTTTAAACACAACTTAACAAGAAAGATGAACAAAATAGTCACCTAATGGGTTAAAAATAAAGAGATCACTTTTTTGTAGTTAATCTCATGTCATTGCAACATGTTATATGGCTGAAGGAAAAATAGGTTGACTGCTACCTATTTCAGAATGTTGGATTAGACGGGCAAGTACAATAGATTTGTTTTACTTTCTGATCCCTTCAAAGCTCATGGCTGGTAATTCATCCTATAATCATGGCTGGTAATTCATCCTATATCTCAATCCTTTGCATGTGAAACCATAATCTTTTGACGTACAATCTGATTGAAGCTTAACAGGTTATTTACTTGGGAACATGTTTACTCACTCACTCAGTAAATGACTAATGTTTGTGGCACGAAGAATTGATTAGCATTATGTGGCAACAGGTGATGAAATGTAAAGAAGCTGAACTTGAAGAACAGAACAGAGTCAACAGACTATGAGAGCTCATGGTTTTTGGCTGGCTAACCCTTTTATCTTTTTTCAATTTATTGTCCGTGGTTTATCATTTATCCTCCACCCATCAGGGGCTTTGTAAATCGAATTATGGTTGGAGCCACTAACACAACCATGGGGAAACAATTTTTCTATTTTGTACCCGTAATTGACTTATGCTTGGTTTAGGAAGGAAAAAAGTTAGTGTTTTTATAATTGGTTATTAACTAACTATAAAAAAGTTAGTTTTTTTTTTTTTTTGTGTTTGAGAAGGGAAAAAATGTAACTTTTTAATAGTTAATCTTTTAGTTTTTAGTTAATTTGATAGTTTTACCTTTCATAGTTTGAAAGAAATTTAAAATGTAAGAGGGTAAGTTTGTTCATTTTAAAAAAAGATAAAAAAAAATAAAATAACTGAGTATTAAGAGAAATGTCAAACGGAGACTTAGTACGTAAATATAATTAGTTGTCATGAGAGGTAAATGGTTATAGCTCAATGGAGATGGGCATGGTTAGACATTAAAAGTCTGTTTGATAACGTTATTATTTTTTATTTATGTTTTATGTTTTTTTTTTCTATTATTTTTTTTAACTAAAAGTTGAAACTGTGTTTAAAAATATAATTTTGTTTATAATTATTAATTTTTTATTTTCAAAAAATGTTAAATTTTATTTGTTTTAAAAAAATTAATTGAATTTAATAAAATATATGTCATATTAATTAAATTAATCAATTAAATTATTCGTTAAAAATTAATTAATTCAATAAATGTCAAATATATTAATTTATATATTAATTATATTATTCATTAAAAATAAGTCAATGAAGTATAATTATTGTACATTTAATTTAGAAATATAAAATATATTAATTATAATTTAATTATATTTTTTATTGAAAACAATTTAATAAAATATATTCTATATAAATTAAATTAGTTAAATTATAAATAATTTAATTTAATTATGACATTTATTTAAAATAATTTAATAGTAATTAATTATTAAATTAAACTAAATAATATATTATTATTATTTATATATTAAATAATATATATTTAATTTAATTTAATAATTAATCTAATTTAATTATTCATTAATAATTAATTATTTTAAATTAAATTAACTATGGCATCTAATTTAATTATTCATTAATAATTAATTATTTTAAATTAAATTAACTTTGGCATTTATTTCAAATAAATTAATTATTAAATTAAATTAAATTAATTAATTTAGTCTCATTTAATAAAAATAATTTAATAATATATATTGCATATTAATTTCTATAATTAATTTAATTAATTGAATTTAATTATATTATTTTTTAAAACGATTTATTTTAATAAACTATTTAAATAAAATAATTTATTTTAATATGATGTAATAAAAATAGATAGTTTTAAAATTGACAAATTATTTGTAATAGAAAAAATACAAAAGTGTATTTTTTTTTTCCGTTTCTTTGTTTAAGTTTTTATTTTTGAAAAAAAATATAAATAAATTTAATAAATATATTTTTATTACAAATTTACAAAATTTTGAAATATAAAAAAAATAAAAAATAAAAATTTTACCAAACAGGGCCGAGCAATACCTATAGGCTCTAGTTATGAACACAGCCTAGCCTAGGCATAATTTCATTTCTGCACCGATTTGTAGAAGGGACATTTTGTATTTAGAAAGTTGCGTAGGTCACATTCAAATGCCAAAGGTAAATAAATTTGGTTTATTTTATCTGCCTCTGGCTCTGGGCCGCCCAGTGGATTGTTTCGATTAACTTTTTTTGGCAGCAAAAAAAGGTTTTTTTACCAAAATATATATAATAAATATATAATATACAGAAATAGACTCCAACCCGATTAATTACAAAAGTAGGCTAGGTGTTATTAGTGGCATTGACGATACCTCCTTATTCTCTGTTTCAGGATTGAATTTGTAGTCTTATTATTTGTCTTAGGATTGAATTTGTAGTCTTATTTTCTTTTCTAAGGTTGAACTTATAGTGCAAGGTCTTCTTATTCTCTGTTTCAGGGTTAAATTTATAACCTTATTCTCTGTCTTAAGGTTGAATTTGTAGCCTTATTCTCTATTTCATTGTGGTGTTGGGTGTCACTGCCAACACCCCTCCTTCATGAGTCTTTTTGTCAAATTCTTTGCCGACAACTCTTTCTTCTTCCTTTTTGATCTTCAGTCGTGATAGTATTGTTGGCATTTGAGTTATTTTCATCATTATTGCCATTCTCATCCACCTTGTTATTCTCCGGAGAGTCAGATTAACAGCAGCGAAGCTCTGATGGTGGCTCCGAAGGTGGAGAACATTGGCCTTAAACGACAGCGCAAGCCTAACGACAGACCATCTGATAACGATGCAAGAAATTAGAATAATGCGTGGATGGTTTAGAAGTTTAGGGGGTTCATAACATTTGTATCAATTGGTGGTTTTGAGAGTGAATTCGAAAGTAGAGGGAGAAGCGATGTTCATGTCGTCTTCCTTGGTCTCTCCTCCTTGATTGTTTCTCGTCTAATAAATTGTATCGTCTTCCTCTACTCCTTCCATCCAGCCTATGCCGAGGTGTTGTCAGTGGGATCGACGACGCTCATATCGTCAATGTCGACACCGAATTTAGTTTGATAAATAATTCTTTATGAGCTTATTTACGTAAAAAAAAAAAAAAAAAAAAGAAAAAAAAAACCCCAAAAACATGAAACATTAACTCAAATATTTCCTGTGGTGAAAACTTTAATTGCAGGCTGTCACTTCTCTCTGCGAGGAAACACGAGAACACAACGCTTTCGCTTTCGTAGTTTTATAGATGGGTGTGTAATATTTCGCTTTCTGAACATGTTGTTTGTTCATATAATGTGACAGTTTTCGTTGATGCCAACATGTGAGCAGTACAGGAATCAGCTCATCTCATCTTTGTTTTGAGCGAACTTGGGTCAATAATTTATTCTATAACGAATTTTTCTCCAATCATCCAATGGCTTATGTGTTTTTTTTTTGGTTGGTTACTTGCGGGTGGTTTTCATTACAGTTATATTAGGATATGCATTGGATCCCTTTCCTTGAGAATATACAAAATTGATTCGAATTGGAGCAGCGTTCTCACAGCCAGTGGTAGTTGGGTCAGGCACGTGGGGTGTTTGAGCAAATGTCTGAAAGTGTCGTCGTTATATGGTGGAATTCAATCATTTCAGCACATACTGTTAATTGCTGATTTTTTTTTTATTAATAATTTTGATAAATATTGTAAGAACACTATCGAAAAAATAATATTACAATACATGTTATTAATGAAAATATAATACCGGGTGAAACGCCATTTAATTTAGCATTATTTTGATATCATTAATAAAATGCTTAGACAAGAAAGATAAAACGTTATTTAATTTAATATTTCTTAACATTATCGATAAAATAGTATTTCAAAATGCATTTCTTGGCGAAAGCTATTCGCCATCTCATATAGTGATTTCTTCATACCTATTTATTACCTTTGAAAACCTATTTTCATTTTTTTTTTTTTTTTTTTGTATAATTTGATTAGGCAAAAAACTTATGCACAGTTGTGCAAGGATTACAAATTGAACTCTGCTTTCTACAGGGATCCAATTTATTTATTCTGTTGATTGATGTGAACTCCCTTGTCACAATGCTCCTAGTTGGACTGTGCCCATGTGCTCAATTATAGATATAATATATGCATACATACATACATACATCATATTATTTATTTGCATATACATTATCTATTAATTTGCTTTCTACTTTTTTTTTTTTTTTTTTTTTTTTTTTTTTTTTTTTTTTTTTTTTTGGAAAAGGTTAGTTGAGTTTTAAAATTTTCATTGCAGAAGTTATAATGTTTAAATCAGCGACTGAAATTCAATCAATATAAGTTTAGATGAGTTAATAAGTACTGCAATAAATGTTCTTTGATAAGTTAATAAATACTGCAATAAATGTTCTTTGATAAAATTAATAAATCTTAATTTAATTTCAATCGTTGATTTAAACACTGCAGCTCCTATAGTTAAAATTTCATAACAACCCCCTTTGAACTCAAGTTGGTTTGGAGGAGCCTCAATTGCAAAACCCCCCGTTTAGAATCCCAGTAATAAAACTGGTCCTCCTGTATCATTGGATACATATTTGGGTAGAAATATGGCATAAATGCATAATTACTGTTACCTAAGTTTAGGTATGAAGTTCAGCTGCGTTAGGCGCATTTAGTTACAGTTATTAAAAAAAAAAAAATTCAGCACATCGAATTGATGAAATAATTTATTGACATTAAAATATAATTGTTCAGCTTGCCAACCATAAAGCAATGAGCAAAGTTCGAAAAGGTAAAGCTTGTTAGGAAAATAAAAAAATAAAAAAATAAATAATAATTGAAGTGGGTCACTCCGTGGGAACACCAGCCACCAAAATTTGAAAGTAATGTATCCCAGCCGAATAGAGGTCGGCTGCGTGTAGTGGCAGTGATTCCTGTCGGCATCGGCTGACACGCATAGGTGCGAAACGCCAAAATTTTTTTATTTTTTATTTTTTAAGTCAGTCGGATTACGATCTCGCCGTTAGAGATTGAGCACTGTTTGGCATTCTTTAAGTTAGTCAGTTATTATTACTTAATTTTTTTTATTTTTTTAAAATAATTAAATTTATATTTTTATATTTTAATTTTTTTAAAATTATGAAGAGCAAAATTATAAAATTAACTAAAAATTATA
>JAVXUM010000040.1:3779506-3806505 GCA_035590655.1 Pouteria glomerata
TTTTACTAGATATGCCACATTTTTCTTCATAAAATAGTATAGAATATATATTGTCAGACTGTCCGAAGAATTTCTTTTGGGCTAAAGTCATGGAAGGTTGTTTAGCCAACGCGTATAGGGGCCGCGCAAGGCGACTCTTCAAAGTCAAAATAAAAGGAAAAGTCAGAGTGCGCTCTTCCGATAACCCATTTAAGGTGCGTTAGAAGTGATAAAAAGTAAAATAAAATAAAAAAAATAAAAAAAGTTATGAATTTGTAATACGTGTAGTGAAATAAAAAAATAAGTAATAATTAAAAATTTATAAAATTTTTTAAAACCTTTTAAAATTTTTTTAATACCAAACGCAACCTAAATCTGCAACCGCACGTTGGATATCACATTCCAAGTTGTGGGTTTCATGATCTCTCTTTCGACGGCTAATATGATATCTAAGTCTAGTACACAAACTTGGTACTCAATATTCATCAGCAATATCCAGAAGATTCCAGGTTGTAAAATGAATGTGGCCTTTTATTGTAAAAATTGTAATGCACAAAAGCAGTTGTCCAATTAATCACTAGAAATAACATTTGCGTAAGTATGTACCAATAAATATAAAAAATATATACATATATTAAATAAAATAGGCCCATTAATTTCCACTATTAGATTCAAATCACAACTGTTTTATGTTGTAAAGGTTATTTCTCAATTCTGACCTCATTTCGTTTGGCAGCAAACTTAGATAGTAATTCTATTTGGCAAATTCAGTGTAGTTTTTTTTATGTGTATTTCTTTTTTTGTTAAATTTTGATTTATTTTTTTTTTTGGGGGCATAGTTTTAGACGTTTTATTCACATTTGGCTTTTTAATTTTTATTTTCTAAAAAGTTACAATTAAAAAAAAAAAATTAAATTTTAGGTAAACAGATAATTCACAAGAGGAAAAAGTTACCCAATAGCTTATGCTTTCTTCAAATAAGTCAGTTGACGCAAAATTTGTCATAAAGAGAGTCCATTTTCATCAATAATCCCTTAACAAAACATCCTATTATGTATTACCCTTTTCTGTGTGTGAATTTTATAAGTATTCTTTGCACTCCAATTCAAGGTAGGCACAGAATATAGGATGACATAATTTAATTTAAAACCAAACAATTGACAATACAGTGTTTTAGAGTACTACTGTGTCTTTGAATTAACAGATTGAACTTGTTTCTTTGTTTACTTGTCATCCACAACCTTATTATTCAACTATCGAGACAAAGTCACCCATATTGATTCATTCCCACCATATATATATATATATATAAAGCAATCTTCATAGCATCAATGTCCATCCAATCCTAGAGAGCCAATTTCAACTAAAGGCTCTCATCAATGGCCACCAATATTATCCCATCTTTTTTGTTCACACTTGTCGTATCCATCTCTTCCTTAATCCTCTCATCATCATCATCACCAGCCATTGCCTCCAGCGACATAAGCTGGTGGTGCAACAAAACTCCGTACCCTGAACCATGCAACGACTTCATGACTCACGGTCCTCGCCATTTCGCACCCAAGCAGAAATCCGAGTTCAGGAAGATGGCGGTGGAGATAGCCATGGAGCGAGCCCTCACAGCCGAGTCCTACACCAGGTCGCTCGGTTCCAAATGCCGGAACGAGCGCGAAAAAGCTGCTTGGTTTGATTGTCTGGAGCTTTACAAGAGCACAATTCTCCAACTCAACCAAACAATAGATCCCAATCGAAAATGCTCCGATTTCGACGCCCAGACTTGGCTCAGCTCAGCCTTGACAAACCTCGAGACTTGTCGAGCCGGGTTCGCCGAGCTGGGTGTTCCCGACTTCGTGTTGCCTCTAATGTCCAACAATGTTTCCAAACTTATTAGTAACTCTTTGGCTGTTAATAATAATGGCTTGACCGAGAAACAAACTTATCGTGGGAGTTTTCCCACCTGGGTTTCGCCGGGAGATCGAAAGCTTTTGCAGTCGTCGTCTCCGGCGGCCAACCTGGTGGTGGCTCAGGACGGTTCCGGGGATTACCGGACTATTAAAGCCGCCCTTGATTCTGCGGCGAAGAGGAGTGGAAGTGGAAGGTTTGTTATACGAGTGAAGAGCGGCGTTTATAAGGAGAATCTTGAGATTGGCAATAAGATGAAGAATATGATGCTGATTGGTGATGGGTTGAGGAACACTATTATAACCGGCAGCCGGAGCGTCGGAGGAGGTTCTACCACCTTTCATTCTGCCACTGTTGGTAAGGAGATATGTCTCTCTTTTTTTCTTCTTTGATTGTTTAATTTGACTTCATGTAGCAAGCAGTGATAGTCTTTGGCTTGTTCTCTACACAGTGAAACGATTGAGAGATATATGAAGACCATATATATATATATATATATGGGCGCACCCATAATTTTTAATTTGTGCGATAAAACGTACCTCTAATTATTTGATTGTTAAGAGGAAAAAGAAGGGGGGAGGGGTATTTTTTGCAATAAAATTATTTTTAAGGGTATTATTCTATATATTGTAATAAAGTTTGCAGAAATAATTTTAAAAAAAAAATCGAAATTATCTTGACTTAAATGTGCACGGCACGGAGAACGGTTGTAGGTGGACAATGAGGGAAAATAATTAAAAATACAATTTATCAACTAAAAGATAAAAATAAAAAACCTAAATATATTTCTAAGATGAGTGAAGACGATCGCATACGTTGTTTCCACATGATTTCAGTGGCTCTTACTATCATGATGGGTAGCCATTTAATTTTATTTTTTTATTGGTCAGTTAGTTGATTAGATGTATATTTGTATATATTTACATATGCATGAAATACCTAAGTCTTTCTAGATGCATCAACATGCTGGCTTAATCTAATAGAAAATTTTTCAAGACCGCTCAAAAAAGTCAGTGACAAAATATTGAATTCTAGGAAATGATCACAAAGTCAAATGTTGAATTCGTAAGCTTTCAATAAAATTTTATGGGCTCTGTTTTCATACTCGTGAAAGAATTACTGGTCGCAAGTGTCAAATTCTATCTGTTAACTCTTTTCTTTATAAATATACATATATATAGATAGAGTCAAGAGCTATTGTTTAAAACGAGACTGATAATTCAAATGATAAGAGCCGTATTTGCTCGCTCATTACTTGATTCAATCTCGGGCCTTTTCTCTTTCTTCATATTTACCTTTCAAAAAAACAAAAAAAGAGCTCTTCTTGATCAATTTAATTAAGGTGGTGGCCACCATGGAGGATATATATGACTTTGAATTCAGCCTCTCCGAAAATTACATATATATATATTTTTTTAAAAGCTTTATAGCCCAGTGAGTAAACCATGTCAAAAATTGGCACCGTCTTGTACAAAATAAAATAATAAAAAATTTTATAAATTTTTATAAATATAAATTACAAGACTATAAAATTTAAATTTTTTATTCATTATACAAAATATGAGATATTAATTTTTATAATTTTATACAATTTCAAATATATAGCTAATCTTTTTTAATAAAAAATTTGCAGCGGTCACCGGCGAAGGATTCATTGCCCGCGGAATAACATTCCGTAACACGGCGGGACCACAGAATCATCAAGCAGTAGCACTCCGATCAGGCTCCGATCTCTCCGTCTTTTACGGATGTGGCTTCGAAGGATACCAAGACACCCTTTACGTTCACTCCCAACGACAATTTTACAAAGAATGTTATATTTATGGCACAGTAGATTTCATATTTGGCAACGCTGCTGTGGTTTTCCAAAACTGCATGATATACGCAAGAAGACCTATGGATGGCCAAAAAAATGTGGTCACGGCACAGGGTCGAACCGACCCGAACCAAAATACTGGCATTTCGATCCATAACTCTCGGGTCATGGCTTCCTCGGATCTAAAACCGGTGCTTAGCTCATTCAAGACATATTTGGGACGGCCATGGAAGCAATACTCGCGCACGGTTTTTCTACAGACTTATCTTGACACCTTGGTTGATCCAGCAGGGTGGTTGGAATGGGATGGTGATTTTGCTCTTAATACTTTGTATTACGGGGAGTATACGAATTCGGGTCCTGGTTCGAATACGAGTAAAAGAGTAAAATGGCACGGTTACCGGGTTATAACCCGGGCTATGGAGGCTTCACAGTTCACCGTGGAAAATTTTATAGCCGGCCGGTCTTGGTTGCCTGCCACCAACGTGCCCTTCACTTCCGGGCTCTAAAAGTTTTCTAATTTGTATTACTGTATTTGATCAATTCTTTTGTTGGTTTCAATGTTAGTGATTTGTTCTTTCGCTCCATACTCCCTAATTAAAGGAATTTCGTGCATTTTTTTTAATACCTAAATAAATTTTGAGGATACTTTTTTTGTTTCAATTACTTCAATGATCAACATTTACTTGCATAAGATTTCGATTAACTAAATATAAAAAAAAGTATAAAATCATAATACTCGATTCGAGTTCAATTTTAATCAGCTCTATGTTTAATTCTCCAACCACCACCATAAAACTCATTACTGCAGTCAACATACCACCCAAATGAATATCAAAATTTTCAATAAATTTTATCCCCTCTTTATGGTGAAATCAAAGTCAAACTTTGAAACCTCAAAATTTTGTAAGAAAATCTCAAATAGTACAAAGGAACAAACAATAATGGTAATACTAAAGTATGAAATCCAGTTAAAAGTTTCCTAAATAAGCATCTAGAAGTGCAGCCACCAAGCTATCCTTTTAATAAAAGTCTACGATCATCGCGTGGAAACCTTGCACCTCGTTCTGTCTACTGCAAGACAGTGAGTTTCACATGAAAAAGAGAGAGAAAAAGAGAGAGAGGCGCATAGACTATGGTGCAAGTGCAGGATTTCTCGAGCGGTGATCCTAGCTCCACTTATCCTTTTATCTATGCTTACAAACACTCAGAAAAAAACAAATAATTGCTCCATCTCTCAAATTTATTTTGTTAAAGCAGCAAAGACAGACACTATTTCCATGAAAAAGACCCAAAATACCCAAATCATTCCTAAAAATGCGTAAGCGTCTCTCATTTTCTCAAAATATTAGTCAACACAAGAATTGCGTTTAAAACCCACTAGAAGCAAAATTACATTTATTCCAAATAGACATAGGAGCTGTCCTTTATTTACAGAAAATTGAATTTAAGGCAAGTATTGAAACAACATCAGTTTTTACGAATGAAACTATTAGTTTCATCTGTATAATTTGAAGGATGGTCATTAATCAGATTCCCATTGTCCGGCGGTAATTTTCCAATTCCAAATAAGCCAACCGTTCAAACCTCATGCATTGATTATACAAAATCTCTCAAGGTATGGGGACAAATTAAAATAAAAAATAAAAAAGATAAGTTCCAAAAATTCACTATCATAACTTGACGCCAGAGCGGATATAATATTTAATTTTGTCAAATAAATTATAGAAGTGTTCCATTGAAGTAAAACTAACAGTTTAAGAGAGCATTTTTCAAAGTAATTAATGTGCATAAATTGCAATTAATTCCCCTTCTCTAACAGAAATGAATTCATATCAAATAGTGTAGGGAGAGAAACTTAGGGGAAAACATTACTGCACATTTCGACTAGACTCTATTTAACTTCTTGTGGTCATTTATCAATCACTAGTGTTTCCATATATGTATATACAAACCCCTCAGCTGCTGCAACTAGTCAGGTAGAGACACAAACCAAGGCAAGAAAACTTAGCCATCAATAGGAATGAAGCTTTTGTTTCTTGTATTTTTCACAATAATCAACACTTTGATTATAAAAAATGCTTCAGCTGAAGAACAAACATCTGTAGAAGCATTTCCCATTCGTAAATCAGAGACAATGCCTCCAATTAGAGTACCACAACCACAGCTCAAGTCACCACCTGACCTGGTGGTGGCTAAAGATGGTTCAGGAAATTTTCGCACCATTAAAGAGGCGTTTGATGCATCGCTTAAAAGGGGAGATCAGAACAAACGGTTTTTTATTTACGTTAAAAGAGGGACTTACAACGAACACCTTGTTGTTGGTGACAACATGAAGAATATCACGCTCATGGGTGATGGCATGGGGAATACTATCATCACTGGTAGCCGTAGTGCTAAAGATGGCTACCATACACACAACGCTGCAACCGTTGGTACATCTCTCCCGTAAATTACAGAGTTCACATGTAGTATAGCCGTAATTGGCCTTAATTTCATCATCATTTTTTTTTTTGGGAGGGGGGAGGGGAGCGCGGTTTAGTTTTTCCCACTGTTTTGAATCTAAGACTAAAAAGGGTATAAATATGAAACCATCCAAAGGGTATTCCCAACGGATTTGAAGCTAAATACCCCTTAAATTATATATATACATTTATGTATTCCTTTTTCAAACTTAATATAATCATCAAACCTATTTTTTTAAATTACAAACTAATTTCTAGAGAATTTTTTGAAAACTTTTTTTCTGGATGAATGTTCCAAAACCATGAATTTACCTGCCTAAATTTCTTGGTGAATACACAGAGGTGTTTGGCGATGGATTCGTGGCTTATTACATCACATTCCAAAATACAGCTGGTTACCGCAGCCACCAGGCTCCAGCAATCACATCAGCCTCATCACAGTCTGCTTTCTACCGCTGCAGCTTCGAGGGGTACCAAGACACCATCTTTGCCCAGAGCGGCCAACAATTCTACCGAGAATGCAATATCTACGGCACAATAGACTTCATATGCGGAGACGCCTCTGTAATAATCCAAGACTCCAAGATATACACTCGAAAATCTTCCACAAGCAATACAATTGTAATTGCAGCGTCCCACCGAGAATCAAGTGACTCCCCAGCTGGGATTGTGTTCCATGATTGCCAATTCGAGGCTGTGCCTGAGCTGAAATCAGTGCTTAATTCATATAAAATTTACTTGGGTCGGCCATGGGGAACCTTTGCTCGGACTGTTTACATTCAGAATGATTTTGACATTCCAGTGGATCCAGCAGGGTGGCTGGAATGGGAGGGAAGACCGAGCTCTGCTTGTAATAATGTTTATTATGGGGAGTACGAGAATAAGGGCATGGGTTCCTCGACCAGTCGGAGAGTGCAGTGGTCAGGTTTTCGAGTCATTACTAACCCAAAGGAGGCAGAGCAGTTCACTGTTGTGAACTTCATTCAGGGCCATACATGGCTTCCCAGCACTGGCGTGCCTTTTACATCTGGTCTCTAGTGTTATATGCCACTGCCAAGTAATTGACCCTCTTGCAAGACCTCCCTCCATCAATATACACCTTTTGTTTGCACAACCAGGAAGCAATTCTGAAAGTCCGGGAGATGATAAAAATAATAAGAGATTATATCAAAAGAATATAGAAAATTGGAACATGTATCATAACCTATAACCTAGCAATTAGAAGGAAAAACTCTCTGAAACTAGTCTACCTTTGGGTTTGGTCATTGAGCCACCATGTACATCGGAACAAACACAAAATAGTTTGCAGCTGCCACGGCACTCAGAATGAAGGGCACAAGGAACACCAATTGACCGACAGTCTTACTGACATCCTCTGCTTTTGGACAAAGCTGAAACGAAAACTATGATATTAAAAATCCAAAGAGACGGGAAAGGAAAATCAGATGAGCTCCAATAGCTGGAAAATTCACTTTTGATAGAGCAAGGATTACATCACATCCTCATTGCACGTCTAAAACGAAACCATCAACAATGCAATTCATTAAACAAGAATCACATTAGTATTACAGATCTGAAAAAAAAATAAATAAACAAATAAAAAGGATGGTTGGGGGAAGCACCCCACCTCCTCTGCTCCAGCCCATCTCTCCCATAATAACATAAATAAGAATAATTTAATTGACATAGTTAAGGATCAAATTGCATATAGAATTGTCTTGTAAAGGCTACAAACCGCTTGAACAAAACTAAATGTTTTAACAAGTTGAGTAGTGATACAGGACTTCTAGTCCTAAATACAATTGGCACAATAAAAAAAAAAAAAAAAGGGCAGAGCAGTGCTAAAACAGAGCAGCGGTATTGGAACTCTACCTAAATCCAAATAACACCATCTGCAACAAACTGATTTCTCAACATTCTTCAGCAATCAGCATGGGAATCAAGACATAACTTCACATTCAAGCTTGAAGCAAAAAGGTATCAATAAAATAATATGGAGGAGCAACAACAAACAAATAAAACAAGTCAGCATAGATAAACATAATCGAACTATAAACTGAATTCTGATCAAATGAATTTTTCAGATAGTCTAGCTATAATGATGAAAGAAAGATGCTAACCTTGTTAGGCAATGTTTATTATTTAACTTAGGATTTTAAATTAAAGTTGTGCAGTAGTAAATTTCTGAAAAATGCAACTAGCAGGAACATTAGCATTTTCTTTATGAATGCAACATCTAGGACACAGTCAATATGAGCAACGGTTTACTAATACTAAAAATGGAAATACAACGAGGGGGACTGATGCGGAATGAGGCAAGAAATAAAGTAAAGAAAGAAGAAATAAGCCAAGGAGAAGACAGGAAGAAGAGAGAAAAAAAAAAAACACTCAAGCTACAATTCTCATTAATCAATATTCTCAAAATCATGGATATTCAACTCACATACAATCGGATGTATAAATAAGCAAGCAACAAAGATACCAATCCTTGTGCAAACTAACAAACGCAATTGTCTTAGAAGACTAAAAGTCAATCCCAAAACACCACAACATTAAATAAAAACAATTTTCAATTACTCCTGATGTCCTCATCAACTCTATAGCAGTGGGAAGAGACTCAAC
Source organism: Pouteria glomerata (assembly GCA_035590655.1). Classification (NCBI taxonomy): domain Eukaryota; kingdom Viridiplantae; phylum Streptophyta; class Magnoliopsida; order Ericales; family Sapotaceae; genus Pouteria; species Pouteria glomerata. The sequence goes on from JAVXUM010000040.1 coordinate 3,788,291, forward strand.
CCCATGAAGTGATAACTAACACTCTTGTAATCAGTCACCCAACCACAGGCTAAGCAACAGTCCCATATTTTTTTCCAACGCTTATGGGCATACACGATAGGTGGCGTGAGGGTAGTGTCTCCACCATCTCTCACAAGGTGGGAAAAACTCGAGCTAGGTGATAGTAGATCCTGCTTACTCTAATAGAACTCCAACACATCTGGATCGAGCTGCTAAAGGGTAAACCTATTATCCAAGTGAAGTCAGAATTTGGTCAGCCAACTTAGCAAAGCAGGTACCTTTAAACTGTCTCATCCTTGGTGAATACAAATTCTTTGGCTCCAATACCCATTGGATACAAGATGGGCCAAGCCAGCCAGCTAGGACTCGTGGATTGGGATGTATTTGAAAGACCGAAGGAAAGAAAGAAAACTAGCAAGACAATTTCTGTTTTTAAGTTTATTTCAGTTATATACTGCATAGGTAGAGATGGGAAGACCAACACTTGGTTCCAAGTACAGTCTTGCAAGTTTAATCGTGGTTTCAACTATTGCTTTGAGATGTAGTATTAGACTATCTATCAACAAGACACTAATTAAGAGGCAAAACAGGAAAAAAAGAAAAATGTACAATTATATATGGAATTCCCTTAGGGAAAATCCAAGATAACCAAATTAACAAGAAGCATGCTTGTAAAGGTGAAAAATTTTACCTCTTCGTAAAAGCAGGATGTTTCTTCAATCATGAAATCAATGCCTGCATTGGGCATGATTCAACAAGAAAGGTCTCTGCCAATTCCAGAAGTAATTTTCCTTTTTGAACATGACATCATCTAACTTACTCTTTTTGGTAAGTATCATATCATGTACCACTTGAGCTTCATGCAATTTATCTTCTTCACATAGCAAGCAAAGCAACGAGTTAAGATTATGCCGGCGAGGCACAATATCATGGGCAAGCATATCTTCACATATCCTCAAAGCATGAACAGTCGAACGATTAGCACAAAGACCACTAAGTAGATTTTCATAAGAATGTGTGCACGGAGAATACCCTCTTTTATACATCGTATGTGACAAGGACAATGCATCAAGCAGTCTTCCAGCCTTACAAAGGCCTTTCATCAAAGTGTTGTACACATTCCTATCTGGAGTACAACCATTTGCATTCATGGTATTGAATAACACAATAGCACAATCCATTTCACCAAATCGGATATGTCCATCAATGAGAATTGCAAAAGTGACCTGATTGGGACACATGCCATCTCTTTGCATTAATTCCACATGATCATAAGCATCCTCCATCCTGTTTGCCCAACAAAGTCCAAAAATCATGGCATTATACAAGTACAAATTGGGCATAAATCTAGTTCCTTTAATATTGTTCATTAACTTTGATGCAACGAAGTTTATCTCCTCAAGAGATTTAATAGAAATTCTCAAATTACTTTCCCTCTGTGCTGAACTTTTCTGATGGAGCAACTGGAACAATGCTTCCCTTTCCCTTTCAGCATTTTTAAGGACAGCACGCCATCTTCCTACGAAGAATGCAATATTTCTGCAAACACCACTGACCAGTGTGATATAAGTTATCAAATCATGCTCAATTTGGCAATTCTCCATCAAACCAACTAATCTAAAGGCAAATTCTAACTCCCCCTTCCTCAAAAATTGATTGATAAGAGATGTATAGAGCACATTATTTGGAACAAAACCATCTTCTAACATCCTATCGAGGTACAGACAACCCTTTGCAATCATGTTTTTCTTGACTAACCCATTTATAAGTGCAGTGTAAGCACGAGAACTAGGCTGGATGCCACTTTCTACCATCTTATCAAATAGTTGGTGGGCTAGAATAGCTCTTCCATTCTTCGAGTAGGCATTAATCATTGTAACAAGAATGACCTCATCAGGATCAACACCAGCCTCAAGCATCTGCTTAAAGATATCATGCGCTTCAAATATTCTTTTTTGTCTGCTTAAACAACCAATAATAGAGTCATATATAGCCACACTCGGTTTCAGTCCCTGCCCATCCATTTCATCCAGAATATCAAAAGCTGATGCCAAATCACCACGCTTACAATGCTCATTGACCATTATTAAGTATGTTGCTAGATTTGGAACCACCCCTCGATCTTGCATGAGGCTGTATAGGGACTTGGCATCCTCAGCAAGCCCGTCTTGGAAAAGACACTTGATCAAGGAGTTGTAAGTAGAAAGCAAAGGCTGGCATCCAAGACTGACCATTTTATCAATGCACATTAAAGCAACTTCAGTTTTTCCTGATGCACACAGTGCAAGTATATAAATACTAAAAGCCACAACAGCTAAACTGGAGTTGCTTCCCACAATTTGCCCCAGCAAATGCTCAATTTCTAGTTCCACATCTCTAGGGGAATCAGGCGCAGGTAAGGAAGAAGGGTCAAGGCCACACCCAATCTTGGAAACTGCCTGCAATAGCATGAGTGCAAGATTAAGCTCATGCCCCTTTGGGTATATCTTCATAAGTGTAAAAAACAGCACATGGTCAGGAACAATCCCACCATCCAGCATCCTGTAGTATAGGTCATCAACTTCTGCTAACCTTTTCTCCTTATAAAGTGCAGCAATTAAATCCGTGTAACAGTGCACAGTTGGAGCAATACTGCTATAGTGCATGTTATCCAGAAGCACCAGAGCACAATCAGCTTTCTGCTCCTTACAGTATTTTCTAATCATGATATGGTGAGTTACTGCATCAGGTTTTATTCCTGATTCTACCATATGGTTATATAAAACCCAACCTTTATCTGGCAAACCCAAATTAACAAACCCATGTATCAATGTGTTGTAAGTATAACTATCAGGCTCGCATCTTGTCTTCAGCATTTTCAAAAATACCCTCATAGCCATTTTCAGTTTCTTGCTTTTGCAGTATCCATTAATAATAGTTGTGTACATGATTTTATCCAGAAAAAGACCTTGCGACTCCATCTCCATACTCAGCAATTCAGCTTCTTCAACCCACTCCCTCTTACACAAACTAAGAACTAATGTTTTGTACAAATGAACAGAACATCGCAGCCTTCTACCACGCATTATATCAAACACATGCAGGGCTTCATCTAAATATCCTCTTAGGCACAACCCATCAACCAAAATACTGTAGCACCTAAAAGCCAGCAGAATTCCAGCATCATTGATTCCAATAAAGTATTGGAACGCCTCGAAGACTCTATCATGGGCACAGAGCTCCTCAAGTAGCACATTGCACACTCCTTTATAAGAGACAGATTCCACTGAAATAAGCCTATCAAAATGAGTTTTTGCTTCCTCAAATTCACCTAACTTGCAACAACAAATCACCATCGAAGCCAATGCAGTTGAATCAGGATTAATACCTCTGCTTATAATGCTATCATTATATAGGAACTTGGCCATCTCGTATTCACCAGAATTTACAAGTTTACGAATGAGGGCACCATAGCTACAGGGGTCAAGTTCCATACCTCGAACTGCTGCAAAATCAACAACCGAGATTGCATCAGAGGCCGATGGACATTGCCGTATGATTCGCTGGATTACCAGTTGCGCTGGTGAAAATAAGCCACGACAAATGAGCTGGTCCACTAAGGAAAGGCAGAGGGCTCCGTGGTCACTGGTAGTACTCGAAACTGAGGGTGTTGGAGGTTCAAGAGGCAGAGGACAAGTATTGAATTCTCTTCTACTTCTGACGAAGAAGAGAAGGAAGTGCAAGCTAGGTTTTTTCTTAATCATTTATTCAGAAAATTTTGACTAGGTCGGAATTCAAAGAGGTTGTAGAAACCCAGAAAACAATTCGTATCAAAATATAAAACCCAGAAAAGAATGACCCAGATGAGAAATTTCATTACCCCAGTAGACAAAACTTGGGAAAGAGTAAACAAAAGAGAGAGACCCAGAAAGTAACGAGGTTGCTAGCTGCTCTTACATAAACAAATTAATTGTAAAAAGCATAATTACAGAAGACGAGAAAGTAACGAGGTTGCTAGCTGCGTAACGAGGTTGCTAGCTGCTCTTACATAAACAAATTAATTGTAAAAAGCATAATTACAGAAGACGAGACAATTAGTAGAAGGGAGGCGACGATGCAGGGGCCTTTGAAGTTTCAACCGACCCAAGTGACGAACTTGATGAAAGAGAAGGGCAAGTCCATTGAAGTGAGAGTGAGAGAGAGAGAGCCTACCCTTCTCTGTCACTCCGGGAGAAGACGGTGGCCGGTGGCTGAACAAGTAAAGCCCTAAAAAACAGGTAAAACCTCAGCGTTTGTGGCGGGGAAACAACTGCGTGCGTTTTTATCCCCGAACTAGCAAAGGCACGGAAACAAAATTTTATTAGTTAAAACTCAAATTTAAATTTATAAAATAAATTTATAAAAATAAACATTACTTAAGAAAATAAATTAAGAGTAATGTATTATGTTCTAGGTACATTTTGACTAAAATTAAATTTACTTAAAAATATAAAAATAATTTATAAAAATAAAAATATTAAATAAAAAATAAAATGAAATGTAAAAGATAATAGTAATTGTCAGTGTTAAAGGTATACAAATATAATTTAATATGTAAATAACTCAAATTTTTAAATTTAAATTTATAAAACAAACTAAAGTGTACAACTAACCTATAAAAACAAAAATCATTAATCAAACGAGATGAAGGTATCCATATATTGTTTAATAAAGGTATAAAACTTTATTATTTATTAAAAATTTTATTATATTTTTTAAAATTTTATTTTAAAATATTTTATATAAAAAATATTCAAAAATATGGGAAGCGTGAGAGAAAAAAATAATTTTGACAATTCAATAAATTCAACAGTTAAAAATATCTTAAATTCAAAATTTTAAACCTTTTTATAAAAAGTGTAAAAGTGTATGTATTTAAAATTTAAGTTCCAAACACGTTAAAATGGAAATTTTAATATAAATATTTATTTTTTAATAAATTTTAAAAAATAAAAATTAATTGACTTTCTATCCAGACAATATTTAATGTATAATTTTATTTTTTATTACATATATTATTATATTTTTAAAAATATTAATTTAAAAACTTTTATGTATAAAAAGTATCAAAAAAATATAATATAAGAGTACGGAAGCATATTTTCATCTGATGTGATCGAAAGGATAATTAAATTAGAGGAGAAAAAATAATTCTGATTATTGAATAAATTTAATAATTAAAAATATATAAATGTTAAATCAATAATATAGAGATACAAATGTTGTTTGTAGATAATACAAATAAAAAGAAAAAACTGTGACATTTATTTGATGAAGTAGGACAAATATCGAAAAGAATAATCAATTTTTTATTCATTGAAAAAATAATTAATTTGCTATTTAAAAAAATATAATTTGTATAATTTTACAAAATATAAAATACATATATAGGGAGTGTCTGGGGTGCTAATAATCACTGAAAAATTCTGAAAAACTTTCAAAACCTCTAAAATTCTCTACTACTTTTTATACATTCACACCTATTACAACTCTAAAAAAAATTGCATAATTCGAGTTCGATTAATAGAATAACTGTAATTTTTTTTTTTAATATGACCACCGTTATCCAAGCTACCAAATAAGACCCATTGTCAATATTTTTTGAAAACATTTGAAAACCGTTTTGACGGATTTCTCTGTAAAAGTCAATATTTTTCACTATTCATATTTGAAAAACGTAATTTGCCACCAAATACCTAAATATCATTCCAACTACGTTTTTCATTATTTTTCGTTACTCCAAACACCCTATATTTATAATATAAGATTTGAGTTTCAAATTTGAAAAGACTTGACACATTTCATCCAAGTCGAATTTTTTTTATATAAATTTTACCCAAAAAATTAGTAAAAATAAATTTTTAATTTTAACTTTTTTTAATTTTTATTAATTTTTGAACTGTAACTTTTGAAAAAAAAAATAATAAAAAAAATGGAGCGACTAACCCTTCCGTTCTGTCTGTACGCTGCGGGCAGTGCATTGAAAGCCAATCGGTCCACTGAACCGAATAATACCGGGACCGGATGTGCATTTCTTTTTAATTTTTATTTTTTGATCAATACCAACAACATAATAATGAAGGAAAATTGAACCGGACTACGACAGAGCCATCGGAATTTCTTGCCCGAATCGGACTGTGACGGAGCCGTTGGCGTCACTGGTGTCGGACCACCTCAATTATACGCAAACAGCAAACGAAGTTACGCCCGACCCGAGGCGGAGGGCTTGGGGACTCGTCGAACAAAGGGGGGAAATGAACTTGATTTTCAATTTTTAAAAAAAAAAAAAAAAAAAAAAAACTACGCTTGAAGTTGAAGGGGAAGATCGGGTGGGGCCGGGTTAGTCTTGCAATTGCTCACTCAGGCTCATGGGCTTTGTTCAAGTAATGGGCCCAGATCCTATAAATGGGCCTAGGTAGATGTGATTAGCATCAGAATTATTAGGACTCCGGGTCGGCCAATTTTGGGCTGTAGTTAGGATTTACAAATTGTCAACTGATACGTGTTCTCCCACGAGCGGACTTAATAAGTTGAGAACTATTTCGCATTTCAAGAGGTTCAACGAGGTTTGATAGTAGAAGTGAAAACTAGCTAAACTTTCTTCCGCCTGTTTGAAACTAGGCTCGACCTTGTTTCACGATTAAAATGAAATTCAAATTAAACTTAATTTGTCACTAGTTTATAATTGAGTTCGAGTTCGAGCTTATCCTTTAAAAAAAAAAAAAAAAAAGAAAAATTAATTGGCTTAAAAGCTTGGCAAAACTAGCTAAATAAAACAACATATATTTTATACATACTTTTTTATAATTTATAATATTTTATTTATTATATTTTAGACTAAAATAATATCGTTTTAATTTAATTGAATTATTCACTAGCAGATCTCAAATTTAATTTTTTTTTTTTCAATCGAGTTAAGTTGACTTATATAAAAGTTCAAATTGAGTTTAAATTTGAGTAAAGTATAAATGGCTCGAGTCAAATCTAAATAAGTTAAAACTCAATTCAACTCTACTCATTTCCAACCTTATTTGATAGTTGCTATATTAGTTGATAATGACATCATTCATAAATATATATTTTTTATAAATCAACGAGTTAGTATTAAGCATAATTTTTTGAATACATAAACTGCCACCGAGTTCAGATAGTTGCATTTTATTTTGTTATTTATTTATTTATAATAACAAATAAAGCCCCATCATTATTAAGAAGGAAAAGGAAAAGAAAAGCAATAACCCCACAATTTTTTTCATATTTGGTGGAGGTGGGTGAATTCAATTCAGGACAATGTCTTTGAAGGGGAAATTGTTATTTACTGAACTATCCCCCCTCCGTTGAGCAGATAATTTGTTTCCATCAAAGGCAGATCAGTCTTTATGATTAATAATAATACAGCTGGTCAATAATCTCCTAATTCATGAATCAATTAAATATTTTGAGTCAAATGACATGATTGATCATTCCCCTTGTCAAATTCATTCATTGCTCTTGAATATCCGTCACATGGTTCAAATAACCAAATTCAAGATTTAATTTGTCATGCCATTACAAAATACATATATATATATAATATATATATATATATATAAGAGAAGAGAAGAGAAGAGGGTTCAAATAATAGCAAATAATGAATTGGTTACAAATCATTTCATTTTCCACTATTTCACACTTTTGCTTGCTCTCTCTCCACCTCCATTTTTTTTTTAATTTTTTTCTGTCATATTATTATAGCTAGTCATAATTGTGACTATAATTTTGAAGGGGACCTGTAAACCAAATTGCAATCATAATTTCTACTTTCATACAATTATTTGATTTTAGGTGTGAGTTTCCTCTCTTTTTCCAAAAAGTGAAAACCACTTTACCTCAAACCCTATTAATAGTGTTATTAATCTCTACCCCATTAAACAAAATTTCTAGATCGATGCACATTCGTGTGTGCACAAAAGAAGTCCATTATTTACTTTATTAATAAACACACATATGTATATATATATATAAAAGTGGGATCAATTAGGCAACACAATATATTGCACCCCATTTTGGAAAGGTGTGATTAATCGCAAGATCTCTTCTAGCATCTCAAAGTTGATATATATACATATACATATATATATAAATATATATGTTTGTCGTGTTGAAAATGTTGAAACTAAACTAACTGATCAACCAATTCATTATTTAACCTCTCAATTAACACCAGTGAAAGCAAAAGTAATTTATCCACTAGTTGAAAGCAAAAGAAAATGCATTTTCCAAAAATTGAGAAATATTGAGCAACGTCTTTCTTAATTACCAATTAATAACCAATTTCTAATGTATTCAAACTTAGGCCAATAAATTACCATGAGCATCTCAAAAAATTAATAAATATTTCTTAATAAATTATTTATTATCATCTAAACAAATTTCAAGTTAATCCAAACTCGGGCCTCTAAATTACAGTTTTGCCCAATCCTCATTTTTAAGTTTACATTCTAAATTTTTCAAAAGTTTCATAAATGTTTGCCGAAATATTTTTTATTAACTAATCAAATTTTGGCATTATCCTAATTTGAGGAAAAAAAAAAAGATTATTTTGCCTTCTGATCCTATTTTGACCCATATTTATATTTTGAGCATTTCAAATGAGTGAGAAATAGTCGTCGACAAATTTCTTATTAATTAATCAAACTTTAACCTACTTCAAAATTATAAGCAAAAAAATTATAATTTACTTGGAGACCCGTTTTCAACTCAAATTCACATTTTAAGCCCCTAAAAAGCTTTAAAAGTATTACTTGAAATAATTATTATCTAAGAAAATTTTACGTTAATTGGAACTTGAGAGAAAAAAAATATTATTCTATCATTAAACCTCTTTCAGTCCCAAATTTGTATTATAAGATAAAGAAATAATCCTCAATGTAATTTTTATTAGCTAAAGCAAAGTCGACCCAATAAAAAGTTGGAACAAAAAATTGCTGTTTTACGTTTGGGCTTATTTTTGGACTCCAACGAATGTATTTTGATGTATACGCACGTATGCATAATACATATATTTGCATATATTTATCTAGAAATTCATAATATCAATTGACCTTAAATTAAATGACAATAAATATAATAGTAAATAATATTAAACGTCCTCGACTTTGATTTTTTTTTTTTTTTTTTGTTGAAATTGTCAAATCTTGAATGAACTCAAAATTTTACGTTCAAAATTTTATGTTGCATTTATTGACTTTAGCGAGCTAATCAAATTGGAGCTAAGTAAAAATGAATTGTATTTAGTATATTTTAAAATAATATAAGTTTATATTATGTACAATATAAATAATATAAAAGTATATTACATTAGCACATATATAATAAAATTTATTTATATTATAAGAATAAACATAGTATAATAATTAGGTAAAAGTTTTATTTAATATTAAAGAAATAAATATAGTGACTACAGTAACAATTCAAATATAAATAATTACGGTAGACATGCGGGTTTTGGTGCAAAATGGCATAACTGATGCAACCTCCATATATATATATATATATATATTTGCCTTTGGCATGTCAGCTTTGGTTGCCCTAGCTTCCCACGCCTCCCTTTTCTGAGTTTGTAAAAGAGTGGCTATAATAACTCAACTGCTGAAAAGTTTTGCCCTTCAGAAATCACGAACTCAATTCCTCTCCGGCACGTTATTGACTTATATGTGTGATATAGCATCACAAAAGTTAAAAGCTGAGGGCTTATTGTGTTTAGTTTCTACTGTTTGTCTTTAAATTTTGAGTTGAAATTTTTATTTTTACAGTAGAAAAAAAAAAATCTTTTTATAGGTAAAAGAAATACTTAAGATCTTCTGTGAAAATAATTGTTGATCGGTAGTTAGAATATTAAAAAAATAGTCATCCAACGAAAGTCAAAGGCCGGTGGCGATTGAAGGCCTCAGCAACAGTGATTGGGTGTGGCTGTTGGCGGTGGAAATGGTGATTGACAAGAGCGGACCTATCTTGAAGCAAGGGGCAAGTAATTCTTTAATTTTAGACTTAAAATTATCAAAATAATTTTTATATTTTAGTTTATTAAAAAATTAAATTAATTTAAAATTAAGATATTTTAGACTTATTAAAAAATTAAAATTAATTCAAAATTTTTTAACATAAATAAAATTTACAAGAATTAATTTCAAGTATTTTTTTGTAAAATAAAGTGTATTTTACCACATCACTATTGAATACTTTTGTACATAACATCTACTAGATAATTTTTATATTTTTAACTTTCAAATCAATTCTTATTTTAGTGGATCTCATTACTATCTATTTCACAAATTTTACCGTATTTCAAGGGTGAAAATCATATATAAATCAAAATTATCAATTTAAATTTCGCTCAATTATAATTTTTAGAAAGTTGAACCATTCAAATTAAAATATTATAATTTGTGTTCTTTTATAGTGATTATCAAAAATTAATTGAAGAGTGAGAGACTAAAGTAAGTTTAGTAACTGCTAGGATTTAAAGTTTTGAAAAAAGAAATTAAAACCCCTAAATCATCATAATTTTTTCGATTTGAACTTTTTGTCTAAAATTTTAACTATAAAAAAAAACATAATATTAATTTTATTTAAAGTGCCGTAAGCAAGAGTTATTGCTAGTCAAGAAATATAACATATAATATAATAAATTTTAGTACTCTATGAACAGTAAAAACTTAAAAATAATTTTTTTAGGTAACAAGATATGCATAATAAATCTCAAATGCTTTTGAAAGAATCAGTTAATCATTAATTATGAAAAATATATTAACTAATTTAATATTCAAAAATAATTTTACATCTTTCTAAAAATAATATTGTTTATCTCCTACTTTTAATCCTGGATAACTCGCTATTGTTGCTCTCCTATTCTTAAATGCTCGGTGCCCCTCTTAGTAAAAATTATTAATTCACCCCTGATGATTGATGGTAGAGGTATGATCGACAAATAAAGTTAATAGGTGGGCAACAGTGGCAATTGACGACGAAGGTGGTGATTGAAAGTAGCAGCAATAGCGGTCAAATATGGGTGATAGCTAATGATGAAAATGGTGATCGGTGGCAAATGTGGTAGTTGGTTGACAATATAGCTGCAACTGGTGGTGATGGTTGTTGTGTAAAAAAATGAAAATTAAAAATGAAAATTTGAAAAAATATTTTTTTATATTTTCATAATTTTTAAAAATTTAAAAAATAATTTTTATTTGTTTAAAAACTAAAAATTAAAAACAAATTTATCAAATAAATTTTAAGTGAGTTTATTTACATTTTACAAATAGATTCTTTCACTTTAATTTACTTTTCTCATTACAAAACTACGTTTATTTTTTTAATAAGATATATTATATAATTTTAATAACATAAATATTCTCCGAGAGTAATTTTGTAATTTTGTTTAATAAAAAGGTAAAGTAAAGTTTAAGAATCTATTTATAAAATATAAATAAATTCATTCATAAATTTTTTTTATTCAATTTTTAAAGAGAGAGAGGAAAAAAAAAAAAAGAAAACTGAGAATTTTTCTCAAGCGGAGCCTAATTTGTAGCGACGTTTACCATTTAGGCTAGGTTAGACAACTAAAATCCAGCTTAAATTGCAATCTCTATTTTTGGGCAGAAAATGCTTTGTGGAATTAGATTAATAGCCTCATTATTCTATATTTTATATTTGATTGCATGGAGAATGCATGTGAAAAATTTAAAACCAAAAAAAAAAAGTGAATGGAAATTTTAATTTTAATGAACGGAAAATTTTCAAATGTATATATAAACCTTCGTCACACCCCAACTACACCTGGAGTAAAAAGTTTTAAGTATTTGAAATTTGAAAATTTTACTTTATTAAAATGAAATTAAAATTTACTTCTCTTAGAATTTTCCCCAGTGACTAAGACATTAAACATGGTTAAAGGTTTGGAGGGATCATGGGCAAGGATCGGAACGCTGCTCAAGCTCAAACCCATTGTTTTTGACTGCCCTGTGAATCGTTGAAATTAAGTGTTTGCGCACATATATATTTATATATACAAACTGAAATAAGATACCTCAAAATATTTAAAATTAAACTGTATGGAAGTAATTAGATATACTTCAAAACTATTTCATCTTTGGCCTATAGCAAGTTCATTGTCTTCTTTTTCTTTTCCTTCCAAAAAAAAAAAAAAATGAAAAATTCCACCATTGTCAGTTTGTATGAAAAAAGCAAGGTGGTGGGTGGTGAGCAATCTCCTTCTCTACAGAATGATGAGTTATGTATAATATCTCCATCACGTAATGGCCTACATGTATTCATACCTAAACTTGAGTACCATATACTTCTTGCTGGTATATTATACTTGCAAGATATTTCTACAGTTTATTTTCCCAAACTATCCTCGCGTATATTTAAATTATACAGAGAAGATCCAAACTTCATGTGCATCCTTCCAACCCTGTGCCATCAACCAAACCCATGGCTGTAAATATTACTTAATTGGAATTAGTATATTTGAAGGGCAAGAAACCACTAGCCACGCTATTTTACCGTCTACGTACATTAGTAGTGGCTCAATCTTAGTTGGAGATACGGGTGTAAATTCGGTTAGTGATAATTAGTCAAATGAAATAATTGAATTAATTGATTCATTTTCGATTAATTACATGCATAAAATATTAATATCAATTTCAATTTTGGTGTCAATTAATGGTTTAACTATTTTCAATAATATGGAAACCAAATCCAAATGGATTAGATAATAAACCTTAACTTCTATTTTAAGTGTGAAGAAATTTAGTAATTGATTGGTTAATTAATAAGATTGACATTTTGAGGTTCGGTGATTTTGACAAAAAAAATTAGTGTCGGAATTGGTTATTAAAAGGGTAAAAACTTCAGCATCAATATTTATTCCATAAGTAATCTATTGGTATCATGCTCATTCCTATGGGTACTACCATTATAGTTTCGTTTGAGGTGGGTACGAAGACACTTTTTGTGAAAATGAAAATTTTAAATCAACTCAGCCCTAACAAGTTTTGGGACGGGAACGTAGTCTTCACTCCTTTGTTTATTTATATATATATATATACATATTCACTTTTTTATTTATTATATCATATAATATAAATATGAGTTTTTTATTTTTTAATAATATCATATAACATTATCTTATTTAAAATATGTATAATTATTAATTTTAATAAATATTTTTTATTTTAAAAAAATGGAAGTGACGACAAAAACAACCTGCATCTTGATGGGAATAAGGCTAGGAGAGGATTCCATTTCTCAATTAGGATTGGGCGAGGACTGGAGAAAAGCATTTATATTATTGATTTTGTTAACTTATTTTTCCTTCTTTTTTTTTTTTTTCAATATTTCTGCTATTTAAAAACTATAATAATACAAATGCTATAAAATTATTTGTTCTTTTATCAATATGATATGATAATACATTCAGACTCTATTTGGCTTGTTAAAAAATACTAAAATTTTTTTAAAATATCTGAAAATTTTTAAAAATTATTATTAACTTTTTTATCTCACCGAAAAAAGTATGAACTCACAACTTATTTCATTTTATCTCGTTTTTTATCATTTAGAACACACACTCAATATGTAATGACAACAATTTTAAAACATCCAGTTGGAAAATAATAATGATATTGTTTTCTTGAAATTAATATTTAATCATGACATTGTTTATAAATTAATTTGAATTGTTCTCCAAACGTTGTCGCTATGTTTAGAAGTATAAATTAATAAATACAAACCGACCGAATCTAACTTAAATTTTTTCCTTCAAATATTTAATTACTTTTTCATCTTAATTGAATTTTTCATTTGTTTTCGTAAATATGTCCATAAAAACATAAATCTTGACTTAATTAGAATCATTTGCTTTCAAACTTTAATCAAGCACTTTTTTTAATTTTTAGGTTAATTTGAATTTTTTTCAAGATATTTTTTCAATATCTATTATGTATAAAAGTATTAATTAACAAATATGAAACTTAATTTTTTCCCTTAAAAACTATAATCATGATTTTTCTAATTTAATTAACCATTACGTCTTTTGTGTATTATCATAAAAAATTAATCTTTAATATTCATACATATTGTAATCATTTGTGTTATGTATAATAGATTATATATACGTATATGTACACTAAAGATTTCATCTCATGCCATAATTATTCCAACTCACTAGGTATTTATTTAAAACTTTAACATTGATGCATGCACTCTATATTTTAATTCTTAGGCATAACTTTTATTCTATCTATTTTTTCTCTATAATTGTGTTCTTTGCTTCTTATACGGGTAAATATATAGCTTTTTTTCCCCTAAATTTGTGTACCATAATATATTTTTAATTGATTTTATCTTTCTATTTATAATAATAATTTGATGATGGAGTACAATTTGGTGCTTTCAACTGTATATGCGATAGAATACTAAAGATTCAATTATTTTTATATATTTCTTTTAAAAAACTTTCTTTTTTCTTTTTCATGTTTTGATTGTTTGATATTTCATTTTGTGTTAACATATTTCTCTTTTTATACTTCCATGATTTTAAAAACCATTTGGTATTTTGAGTGTACAACTATTTACCCGTGTCAAAGGTACGAGAATGAAAAATAAATAACAGCCGTTAATTTGATTTGTATAATAATATTCGTTGATTTAACACATAAATGTCAAATTAATTATCTGATTTGTTAGATAGATATATAATAATATATTGAAGGTTTTGGTAGAGGTAAATAGTATATATCTATATATTTTTAAAATTTACATCTTATGTAGATTAATTATATTATGTACTAACATATTTTTTTTCTTTACTCATAAAAATTTAAAAAATATTTGGTATTTGTCATGTATGTATCATAAATCGGTTACTATTATTAATTTTTATCTTTCAAAAGAGTTGTTAATTCTTAATAGTTGACGTCCAAAAATATATATATATATATAAATGCTAGCTAACACATTCAGAAGAATACTTTTTTAGCTTGTGTACAAAATTTGGCTTTCATACTCGGTCATGGACTTTCTTTCTATAGAATTAAGCTCTTCTTAGACGTCATGATCAAGTCCTCATGCACCATGTCACTATAATTTTTCTTATTGGATTAATCGCATCGGTTGACAAATAATTATTCAGGTGATATTTGATTTATATTTATATTTATTATTTTTTACTTTATGTGTTTTGAGTTTTAAAAATTTCAAACAAGGAAAATAAAAAACAAATTTGGTTTAACATTTTTTTTATTTTTCATGTTTTGCGATTTTTCTTATTTTGAGTTAAAAACATTCACAACGATTTTTTATAATTTTTTATTCCATGAATAAACTTTTTTTTTAAAACAAGTTTTAAAATAACAAGTGATTAAATGTATTATTTTTAAAAATATAAAATAAAAAATAGATTCAAAATAAATATAACAAATGACACTTTAGAGTCTTAAAAATAGTCAAAAGTATTATAACAAATAAAAAATAATTGTGAATAATCATTAAAATTGAAAATATGAAGGGAAAAACAATAATCTAACTAAAGAATTTTATTTTCATAAAATTTATGAATTTGTAATTTTTGAAATTTTGCCCTAATTAGCAGAAGTTGATTTGTAACTGTAATTATTAACATAGATATAGTTAAGCCTTTAATCCATCAAATCAATATTTGCTTATTATTATAATATATTTCGGAGTTTGAAAATATTACTTCAATATTCAAATTTAAGGGTGTTATTCTCAAAAATATGTAATCAATAAAGTAATTAATTATAGTTTATTCTCACTAATTTTAAATTAATAATTAATTTACGTTATTTTATTTATTAACGTTATTTTTCATTGACTAACATTAATTTCACAATGTTGAACCAAAAAAAAAAAAAAAATGATATTCTAGGATAAACGCATGCGTGATTACAATTTTTTAATAAATATAATTTATTATTAAATTTGTGATATTTAAAATAAATTTTTTCCACGGTGTATGGTGCCAAGTCATTGCTAGTTAACTTATATATGTGTTTCTTTTAAAATAATTTATACAAAAGCATAGATACCTTTGTAATTGATAGCTAAGGGTAGGGTGCCCTCCTAGAGAATGGGGCAATTTTTGGGGTCCAAATTTTCACTCTCCCTTTGCAAGCTATGAATTGAAATTCAAACCAATATGATCACAACTCTAGTCTTAAACATAAAACTTTTGAAAATTACTTTTATTTGTCATTAATTTTAAAGAAAGACTAGAGAAAAAAAAAATAATAAGTAGAGGGGATTAGAAGGCAAAATTTGGAGTGTGTTTGTCTGATTCAATTTGAATTTATATTTAACTTAAAATTAAATTAATTTCTTTAGATTCTTAAAATTTAAATCTAAAATTAAATTAATTTTAATTTAGAACCAAACTGAATCAATTTGAGATATTCAATTGTGTCTGTTTAATTTTGAAGTTGGATCAATTTTCTTGTTTTTGATTTTTAGACATTCAAATTTGTAATATATCATAATTTTGTATTAGTTTAATTTAGATTATTTTTTATTCAATTCTTTTATTGACAAATTTGAGAATTAAATTAAAAAAACTAAATTATTAATTTTCAATAAAGAATTAAATCAATTTTAATATATATTCAAATTAATTTAAATTAAAATAGTTTAAATTAGTTTGGTTTTTAAGTTAGTCGATATTTTTTTTTTTTAATTTATAACACTCCTAACTGTTCCTACGGTAGCAAGGGGAAAGTGATGATGAAAATAGTGGGTGATAATAGCTGGGGCCCGACGTATATTAGACATGCCGCATGCTTATTGGTTGCTGTGGAAATCAGCCACTGAAACGCTGCCGCTTCACCTACAAACTAGAAAGCAATGATGCTTTGCATTTGTCATCATTGGAGGAGTAGGACCCACACGATTTCTTCAATCTCGGCCCCACATCGTAAGGTCGCCAGATTTCTCTTTTTATTTTTTAGTAAAATCCTTTGCTTTTAAGTATTCCTACTTGTGTACAGGAGGAGTCTGTGATGTAATACTCCGCGGGTGTTCGTGTTTTATTACTTTTGACTTGAGCAGCCATTAAAAATGGATCTATGAAGAGTCAATTATCCTAGAAAGATAAATACTCATAAATTAGAAAAATAATTAAGGATTAAAAATTTGAAATATTTATTTACATAGAAAAATAATAATATTCAAACAAACACTGCCTAATTAATAAGGTAGCGTTTGGTTTGATTTTTTATTTTTTATTTTATGTGTTTTGTGTTCTAAAAATTTCAAAGTATGAAAATAAAAAATAGTATATTTTTCTTATTTTGAATTAAAAATACTCAAAATAATTTTTTTACCATTTTTTATTTTATGTGTAAACTCAATTTCTATTTTTTAAAACAAAATTTGAAAACATAAATTTTCAAATGCACTTTAAATTATTTTTCTTATTTTCAAAAGTTTAAAATAAAAAATGAGCTCAAAACAGAAAATAAAAAATAAAAATAAAAAACGAAAAATAGAAAAACAAACCAAATGAGACTTAAGTATTTTAAGAAATTAAACAAAAATAATGAGAAATTAAGTGGTATATACGTGAAAATTAATAAAATACAAAAATAAAATTACTGAAGTAAATTTTAAAAATCACTTATGCACATTTTTAAGTTTTAGATGGTTACTGCGACAAAAAGGTATTAAATGAATAAATTAAAAAAAAACTCACCAAATAGCTAACTTTATTAATTTCTTACTAAGAACATATTTTACATTTTTAACCATTAATATATATATATATATATGAAGATTTATATATTAAAATGTAAATTTACTTTTTAAAATCTTTAACTGATGGACTTTCATATTTAAACCCCTATAGTTTTGAATTTTATCTAAAAACATTAAAAAAATGAGCTTTAAAAGCATTATTATTTGACGATTAAAAATACAATTTAAAAGTTTTGAAATTAAACTAATTTCGGGCCCCCTAATATTACGAGAGTGTTTAGATATCAAAAATTTGATGAAAAAATATGATAAAATTATAATAATTTAATGTAAAAATAATATAATAAAATTTAATAAAAAATAAAATATTAACAAAAATTAATAAATTTTAATTAATTTTGATATACAAAGGCTAACAAGCCGCGCACGGTTGTTAACGGCACGTGTTTTTT
>JAVXUM010000040.1:3870152-3883772 GCA_035590655.1 Pouteria glomerata
ATTAGGATTGCAAATTCTTCCTATTTATTTGTACCGTGTCATTTAAAATAGATTAATAAAAAAAAGAAGGGCTGACATGGTATCAGAGCCAAAAACCGATCCCTATCTTCTTTCACTGAGAAAACCATTCTTCTTCAACCTATGGATGACTCCGGCATTATCACCAATCCCAGCAACTCTCCACCAAATACCGACTCCATGCTCACCACCCTTACCAACAAAATGACCGAAGCTTTATCCAAAGCCCAGGTCCAGACCCCGACCATCGACAACCCGACTGCTCCAATCGGCATCAAGTTGGATGGCTCCAACTACGCCCTATGGTCCCAAATTGTCGAGATGTACATCTCCGACAAAGACAAATTGGGTTATATCAACGGCGATTGTCCACAACCGCCACAGACAGATCCATTCTTTCGAAAATGGCGTACTGATAATGCCATTGTCAAAGGGTGGTTGATAAACTCTATGGATCCTACTCTCATTGGCAATTTCATCAGATTTCCTACTGCCAAATCAGTCTGGGATGCCATTGCTACGACTTATTTCGACGGCAGCGATACTTCTCAAGTCTACGAACTTCGGCGGCGTGTGGCTCGCCTACGACAAGTTGGCGGCTCCCTTGAGAATTACTACACTGAACTACAAGGACTCTGGCGGGAAATCGACTTTCGCCGTCCGAATCCAATGGAGTGTGCCACAGACATCAACCATTACAACAAGCTACTCCAAGAAGATCGTGTCTATACCTTCTTGGACGGACTTGATGATCATCTCGACAACATCCGCAGCGATGTGCTTCAGATGTGACCATTTCCTTCCATTGAACAAGCGTATGCTCATGTTCGTAGGGAGGCTCTCAGACAGGCAGTCATGAGTACCGGCGACCCAAACAAGGTCTCCGGTGCAGTTATGGCCACCAAGGGGCTGAAATTGAATTCGGCCACCTCACCCCCTGTTGCTATTTCCAGTCAGTCCACAGGAAAGTCGATTGCCACCTCTAAATCTCGGATTGTCCCTGATGGAACGAAATGCTCCCACTGTGGCAACCAACGCCACACAAGTGAGAACTGTTTTAAAAAAATTGGCTATCCTGATTGGTGGTATGAGTTGCAGGCAAAGAAAAAAAAGGACTCTGCTAGTGTTAATGTGAACACAGGTAAAGCGGCTATGGTGTCAGCCGAACCCAACCTTTCTTTAATTTCCCAGGCTGAGTCTTCTCAAGATGCGGAACCCGTCTCCAACATAGGTACCTTTGGTTCTGGGTTGGTTACCTCATCTCATGATATTGATCGTGGTTCCTGGCTTCTTGACTCCGGAGCCACGGACCACATGACATTCACTGCTACCGATTTTACTACGACATCTCCACCGCGACGCACAAGCGTTGCAAATGCTAATGGGGTTGTTTATCCGGTCACAGGGGCCGGATCTGTTTATCTCTCTCCTTCACTCCAATTGTCAAATACGTTACTTGTACCATCGCTTTCGCATAAATTAATTTATGTTAGTCAAGTTACTACAGAATTAAATTGCGCGGTACTGATTTATCCTACATTTTGTCTTCTTCGGGATATTCTCACCAAGGAGATAATTGGGCGTGGTACTAAAAAGGGGGGGCTATACTACATGGAAGACTTCAGCATGGGTCAGGCTCATCATATGCAGAGTAATGGGCGGGAAAGACAAATCTGGCTGTGGCATCGACGTTTGGGGCATCCAAGTTTTGGTTATATGAAACATTTACTGCCTGATCTTTTTTCCAATATGGAGATTTCTAATTTTACATGTAAAACTTGCATTTTAGCCAAAAGTCACCGTATTCCTTATCCATTGAGAATGAATAAAAGCATTATTCCTTTTGCTTTAGTTCACTCTAATGTATGGGGTCCTTCCCCTGTCACTATTAGTTCTGGTGTTCGTTGGTTTGTTATTTTTGTTGACGACTGTACCCGTATGACATGGCTTTACTTGCTGAAACGTAAAGACGAAGTGTTACATGTGTTTCAATCATTCCATGCAATGATTCAGACTCAGTTTTCAGCCAAACTACGAGTTCTCCGCTCCGATAATGGCGGTGAATATGTTCATCAGCGCTTTCATACTTATTGCGAGCACCATGGACTTATTCATGAAACATCATGTACTCAGACGCCTCAACAAAACGGCATAGCTGAGCGAAAGAACCGTCAAATTCTTGAAATTGCTCGAGGGTTACTACATGGAGCTTATATGCCAACCCAATATTGGTCCGATGCAGTATCCACCGCTGTGCATCTACTTAACAGACTACCATCCAAAGTCTTAAATTTTAAGACTCCACTCCAGGTTTTGGCATCCCATGTCTCCTTACCCTCAGTCCTAATGCTCCCTCCACGAGTATTTGGGTGTGTGGCTTATGTGCATCTTCATAAGAATCAACGAACCAAACTAGACCCATGTGCTCGCAGATGTGTTTTCTTAGGCTACGCCAGGCACCAAAAGGGATATAGGTGCTATGATCCATCTACTAGACGCACTTATGTGACTATGGATGTCACCTTTCTAGAGTCTGACACTTTCTTTTCCCCGGCCACCAATTCTTCTCTTCAGGGGGAGACACGAGATGAGCAAAATTGGCAAAATTGGTTGCACTTTGGCTGGCCAAACATTGAAACTATGGCGAGTGAAGTACCAAGCCCAGGACCAGTTGAAACTGTAGAACCGAATGGGCCTGCAAGACCTACAGAACATACTGCACCTTCAGGGAATGATACGCCTTCAGAAACTAGACCAAGTTCCCCCCCTTCTCCAGTACCTGTAGACCAATCTCCTGAGAATATCCCTGAGGTAAGCACTCTTGACACTTCTTCGAATATAAGTGACTTGGATACTCCTGTTGGATATAAATTACCTTTCAGGGAAAATCGTGGCAAGCCACCAAATAGATACTCCCCTGATATTGAAGAGCGAAGATCAAAATATCCAATTGCCAACTACGTGTCTACCAGGAGACTATCTGAACCGCTCAAAGCATTTGTGCATGTACTTTCCTCAAGTCATGTTCCAGCTGGAGTTCAGGAAGCATTGTCTGATCCAAAATGGACTCAGGCAATGAAGGAAGAAATGAAAGCACTAGTAAAGAATAACACATGCACTCTAGTCCCCTTACCTGAAGGGAAGAAAGCGGTAGGGTGTAAATGGGTATTTTCCATCAAACACAAGGTAGATGGAACTGTCGAAAGATACAAAGCAAGACTGGTGGCAAAAGGCTATACACAAACGTATGGGGTAGACTACCAAGATACCTTTTCACCAGTTGCAAAACTGAGCACTGTAAGGATACTGTTATCCCTAGTAGCTAATCTTGACTGGCCTTTACATCAGTTTGATGTAAAAAATACTTTTTTACATGGTGATCTTGAAGAAGAAGTATACATGGACATTCCACCGGGCTACACGGCATCCACTGAAACTAAAGTCGTGTGCAAACTGCAACGAGCACTATATGGACTAAAACAATCACCCCGAGCTTGGTTTGGACGATTCAGTCTGGCAATGAGGAAATACGGGTTCAAGCAAAGCTACTCAAACCATACATTGTTCTTGAAGCATAAATTAGGCAAGGTAACCGCGTTGATAGTCTATGTGGATGATATGATCATTACAGGAGATGATGAAGAAGAAATATCTACACTACAGAAGGAATTAGCCACTGAATTTGAGATGAAGAATTTGGGGGGACTCAAGTACTTTCTGGGAATTGAAGTTGCCAGATCAAGACAAGGAATATTTCTTTCCCAAAGGAAGTATGTGTTGGATTTATTAACTGAGGCAGGAATGTTGAGTGCAAACCTGCGAGTACTCCAATTGTTCAAAATCACAAACTTGGAGAATATCCAGATCAAGTGTCAACAGACAAAGGGAGGTACCAAAGGTTAGTTGGCAAGCTTATATATCTCTCACATACTCGCCCAGACATTGCATATGCTGTAAGTGTGGTTAGCCAATTCATACATAATCCTAGTGAAGATCACATGAATGCTGTGACCCAAATTCTAAGATATTTGAAGTCTTCACCTGGAAAGGGACTTATGTTTTCAAAAAATTGTCATTTAAGAGTTAATGGCTATACGGATGCAGACTGGGCTAGAAACAACTCAGATAGAAAATCCACTTCAGGTTATTTTATGTTTATTGGCGGGAATCTCGTTACATGGAAAAGCAAGAAACAAAAAGTGGTAGCACTTTCAAGTGCCGAAGTAGAATTTCGTGGAATGGCAAAAGGGCTATGTGAATTGCTCTGGATCAAGAGATTACTTACTGAATTAGGCTTTGCTCCTACTTCAAAAATAGATCTCTTTTGTGACAACAAAGCTGCCATTGCTATATCTCAGGACCCAGTCCAACATGACCGTACAAAACATGTGGAGGTAGATCAACACTTTATCAAGGAAAATCTTGAAGCAAAAATAATTCGATTTCCATTTGTGAAGTCCGAAGACCAACTAGCAGACATACTCACAAAGGCCATATCAAGCAAAGAATTCCACAACTCACTTAACAAGTTGTGCACGAGAGATCTGTATGCATCAATTTGAGGGGGAGTATTGGCATGAGTTATCAAAAATCAACTTAGGAAAGATATAGCTGTAAATATTAATATAGAATCACCCCAATTAAGGGATGACCACAATCTTTGCCATAATTTTTTTGTATTGCCAAGATTAGGATTGCAAATTCTTCCTATTTATTTGTACCGTGTAATTTAAAATATTTAATTAAAAAAAGAAGGGATGACAGTTTCCTCTACTAATAAAGCATGGAAACCGAAATGTTGTTTACCTATTTCTTGTACCGATCAACGTCATCCTCGTTGGGGAAGAAACCAATGAGCTTTGCCAGCAAAGTTCTGGTAAGCGTACATGAAAACTTGCCAGAGAATCACAAACCGAGTTGGAGATTTGCAAGAAGATCACAATTCCAGGAAAACTTATTGCATGGCTGTGTAATGCGGGTAGAGCTAAGCGGGAACGTTGGTCTCGAAGACAGTGGAGTAGTGATGGGAAAAGTAGCTGCGCTAAAAGCAGAAGGGGCAGATCCATATGAAGGAGACGAAGTCGACGTGAGAAAAGGGGTTGAGGACGGCGGTGCAAGTCTTGTAGTAGAACAGCACGTAGGGGAGAGTAGGGATATCCAAGTGGGATTGGATCGAAGAGATTGAAGTGGCGATTGGGATCATGCACTTGCTAGGCCTCACCTTAGTGCGAGGGCAGCGTTCCACGTCATCTACATTCCGTTGATACTCTCTGGATCTGTTTGTGCCATTTCTAACATCTTCTCTGCTTTGCGTTTTTGGGTTTCTGTTTATTTTATGATTATTATTATTTTTTTTTTTTTTTTTGGGTTTTGAACATTTTAGAGTGAGAAATTGGAGTAGAGAGAGAAAGAGATCTTTTTAGGAAGAAGCGAGAGGCTAAATGAATCACCGGAGTAATGGGAAAAACCTTGGCTTATCGCTTGTATATCTCGCACCGCATTCCATTCATGTCTAAGATGTGGACTTCACCCGTGAGAGCGGAATGTGTCCCGCAACGATAAACGTAACATTTCTTACAGTAATAAAGAATATTTTTGTTGTTCATCACATATTTTTATGAGATATATAACACTCTTGTATTTGTCAGAAGTGTGAAGCACACGTGCTTTTAAGTTCAATGACTATGTCAGCTCTGTTACTTTTGTGAAGAATAATAAAATACGATTAATGCACATTATTGAAGAATAATAAAATACGATTAATGTACATTATTGAAGTATAAAGAGTGTAAGTAACACTAAGCCTAAACACAGGAATTTAAAAGTAAAATCCTTAAAAGTAAAATCTTAACTGAAGTAGAAGGTTTCCTAAAAGATTTTCTAACAAAACTTCCAAAATAAATCTTATCCTCACACCTAATGATCACAAAATAACCTTCCACACAATATAAAAGATATTAATTAAATAAACTCTTAGATTAATTCTTAAAAAAAAAAACTAAGAATATAAACTAATCTAAAATAGAATAAGAAACAACAAATTCGTTTTATATCGGTACTCCACATAATAATATTCATATATTGGAAAAGAGCCAATTTGGATTGATCAGTAATGATCAGATAATTTACGATAAAATTTATGCTGATTTTGACTATTAAAATTAGCTATAAATATAAATAGTCATCTTTTCAAAATTTTCACCTCTCCCACTCTTAAGAATTTTCTCTCCATAACAAATTTGTCCTTGGCTAGAAAGTTTGTGCCGTGTTCTATTTTTTGTTCATGCAACGGACGCCAATTAAGATTTATAAATATTAATACTGTTCTAATTGCAAATCAACACCCTTCCACATACCAATTGAATTCTTGATGCATATCAAACAGATCTTTACCTGAATTGCCCAAAAGTACTTCCCCGAAAAAGCAACGGATAGTAGTTCTCGCAATTCTGGTCTCCTTGAATTCGTGCACCAGATTAATCTAAACTGCGTTGTTATTTATTTATTTATTTTTAAATATTTAAAATAATTTATACGTATTTCAGTTAACTTTTGAGACTCTAAAATTATGCTCTTCCTGTTTGATTCACGCACCAGGCTGTCCAAATTGCAACGCTATTAGTGCAAATTAAAGTTGAGGAGTTTCTTTCCCCTGATGTCACTGAAGTACCATTTGTTTACTTCGAATGTTTACTCTGAGTTCTCAGCTGAAACGGAGACTCCAATAAACCTTTTTTTACACATGGGATGAGTGGAATTTTGTCACCACCCGTCACTGTAAAGCTCATTGTGTATTTTAGAATGTTAATTTGAATACCGTCATTTTGTATTTCGAGAATTTATAGGATATTCTAACTTTTTATAACGTGAGTTTGCAAGGCTCCGTTTAAAAATTTGTAGTTTTTGATTTTTTTTAAAACATTATATTAATTCTCTTACATTTTCACTTTCTTTTAAACAGTCAAAAATAAATATCAAATTAACAAAAAAAGTTGAAAATCTAGCCCTTTTTTTTTTTTCTTAAACACAAAAAAAGTCAAACTTTTTAATAACAACTATTAGTTAATTAAAAAAAATAGTTTTTTAACTTCTCAAACCAAGCTTAAAATTTTTTTAAAAAATACCAAAATTTCTCTATATTCTAGACATCCCTAGAATATCCACTGAAAGACTGAGCGTTAGCTCAACTGGTAAGATTTTAAATTTACTCCCAACTAATTACTAGTTCGAGCTTCTTCAAGATTATCGGAGGGTTTACTTGATCGTTAATTTGAAAAATTCAGAAATTAATCGAGATACACATAAATTAGTCCGAACATTCTCAATTAAAAAAATATATATATATATATATCCACTGAATGTATCTTCTAAAAGATGTGAACACCACTTAGAGATTGTAGAATATTATTGTATATATATTTGTGCACATTTAGGATGATACTAAATTATGAGATTTTTACTAGAATCGAATGAATCATCCAGGAGATGTGTTTTGAGGATTCTAGAGCATAGTACATATTTTAAGATTCTACGTTAGAGAAATTTCTATAGGGAGTACTCTTTCCGTTGGAAGCTTTGTACGGTATTAAAAAATAAATAAATAAATAAATTACACTTTAACACTTACACTTTATACTAAATTTTACTTTGATCTTTTTAATTTCATGGTTAAATTTTACTTTAATTCTTTTGACAAATTTATTGACAAAAAAATGTTACATATTAATTATATATGATAGACATGTATTATTTTTAATTATATTTTTAACAATTATTAATAAAATGATTAATTTGAAACTTAATCATAAATATGGAAGTTGAGTGTTACAAGTAAAATAAAAGGAATGGAAGTACATAGCATGGCAATACTTTGAAGGGAAATTAATTTGACACATCAAGACAATTATTGACATCATCTTTTTCTATGAATTACGGTGTTAAATCATTACTCATGTTTCAAATTACTTATAATAATAATAATAATAATAAAATAGCAATACTATTCTTTCTTTTTCTCACATTTCTTATCAACTCACAAATCGAAAGAACAAAAATTACTATTCTTTTTATTCTAAACTTTAAAACAAATATAAAAAATATTATCATTTCTTTTTTTTTTAATTTTTTATTAACTAACGTTTTAGTTTTATTTTTTTTCTCTTTCCTAAACTCACAAATAAACCGTTACAGAAAGGGCCCATCATCTATCATATATAAGTGCCATTTGGCATGGCAAGCACTAACTTTTATTAACTTTTCATCAATTATTAATTTTAACCAACTTTCTCTATTAAAATTTACAAAAACACATTTTTTTAACTTTTACCGAATTTTTCCTCTAAAAAGAAGCATGCATGTCACCACCGAGTACTTATATCACGTGTCACGTATTCCATAAATTGGTTACACCACTAGTTTTTATTTTTATTTTTGTAATTCAATTTTTACATTGTAGAGAGGTTCGACTCTAAAATGATTACGCTCGTCAGGTGAAATTTACAAGACGTATTCTTTAACTTTTATTGCTAATCTTTTTTTTTTCAATAACTAAAAATAAACGTTATTTTTTTCAATAAAACAAGATTATGCATTTGCAAACAAAATGTTGTGATAATAAAATTTTTGCGATTTCAAAAAAAAAAAAAAGTGCTCAAGAGGAGAATTCCATTCCATAAAATTGTTATGCAATAAAATACAAACGAGGCCCACCCACTGCTAAAGCATATTTTCCGGCCCAATTTAGAGTGGAGAAAAACAAGCAAATGTAAAGAATAAAAGCTTGCCAGTTGGCCAATTTAGGATCAAATTCTTAAAATCCATCCCCATCAGCAGAAAAAATCACTCGCTGACACAAGTATCTGGATGCAAGGAGGCAGAAACCAAATTCCTCGAAGCCAAAGTCACACACACAAAAGCACATTACACACAAAAACTAAGCACCACTAAGACGACTCCTCAGATGGTCAAGTTCAAGCAAACACAAAATTCTCCCGCGGGAAGTAATTAGGAAACAACTCAGAATTTTACCCATTAGCCCGAACAAGGACAGAAATAGACAACTAGACCTGCATGCATCTTCTAACTTGCTCCTAGTTGAGAAAATTACAACAGGAAGGACCTGCCAAATGAGTTGAGATTTGCCACATGACAATAGACTTGACTTACAAGCATGCCTCAAAGGTACTATTTTCTTGATCAACCATTTGAACCACCTCAGCTACACCAGCAGCAAGCTCCTTCTGAATGACACCATCGGGCATATCAAAGGTCCTCCTCCTCACGGAAAGAGATTTCCCAGTAGGCTGTGGGTCTACCACATCGAGCATTGCTTCCAGCTCGTCAACCATCGACTTTTTCGCAGCTCGAACCAGAAGATCAGCACCCTAAATAAAAGTGCAGAACAGCAATATTAGGGGTACATAAATTCACAATTGAACCACATTTCTTGTTACTGATTTACTTGAAAGAATACGCGCACAAACATGAAAACCAGTAAAGATTTTGGAATGGCCTTCAACTACTAATTTTATTATTGAATTATTTTACCAAGTTATTGACAGAGACACCTTTCATTCAAAAAAATAAATGACTATTTCACATCATCAATTTATGCCTTTCAGCTTGCAGAGGGTCATCTGCTTAGATCTGACCCCAGACCATGCAATGCAGACACGGAGCCTTGTGCACTGGGTTGGACTTCTTTTTTTTATTTCACATAATCAATTTATCTTACCTGATCTTGTAGTCCACTGGATCTAGAACCTTACTATCAAACTTCATCAAAGAAAGAAAGACAAATCATCAGCAATACTGCCTAGTCCTGACAAGATAGTAACTAACAAACATCAATGCCAGACCCACAGATGCCATACCCAACCTGAAAATTAACTTGTACTTCATTAAGTCGCTGAACTATATGAAATGGCCCAGATTTATTATCAGAGATTCAGATCAGATATTATAACAATGATGTGAATTACTGAACGAAGCAAGCAAAGCTAAACTAACCCTCTTGTCTGGTCTGGTAGCAAAAGAAGCGGAAAAGAAGAGAGAATAAAAAAATTTCTCCCCTCTTTTTTGGTTGTTGAGTTGGAGAAGGGAAAGAGGAAGTTACGAGACATATTTATCCAATTTGCCTCGTCACTTTCTACTCACTCTCTCCATTTTTATCTTTCTCTTCTCTTCCAATCCATATAGTTCTATTGAGAATCATAAGAACGTGAATTACTGAATGAATGAAGTGAGCATGGTCAGAGATAAAGACCAATCGACATATTATTACCTCAATGGCGTCGACAGTGAGGAGAAGCACAATGATCTTCTCAGAGAACCTCTGTCGTTCCTCAGAATCACGGCCCAGCCGACGCCGGTAGGCGAAGTTGTTGAACAAAGCTCTGAGGTCCTTCAACCTGGTCTTCGCCAGTGCCAGCTCTCGAAGCGCGCGAAGCGCCTGGGACCTCCTGATCAGATACGCTCTGAAGGTCATCTGTATCATCATTGCCGCATCTTGAGGCGACAACTCCTTCCTCTTCCCCCTGCATTTCTCCGCTGCCCCTGCCCTCTTCGCAAAAGCCTACCACCCCAAACCACCACCACAACCCCAAGAAAAAAAAAAAAAAAAAATCATAACCACAACAAGGTAACAACTTTCAATCATTTCTCGTAGTAATTGTTAGTGATGAACGAGAAAGATACAGACCTGCCTTAAAACGACAACCCCATGATTAGAAGGCTCTTCAATCTCCACCAAACGAGTGGGGGCCGAACCTTTGTCGCTGTTGCTGTTCTTGTTCTTGTGCTTATCCTTATCCTTCTTCTTCTCTATCTTCTCCGATCCGCTGCACGCGCCTGCATCCTCAGTTGATGCTTTGAAAGTATAGGTTCGGGCTATCGGAGCATCCTCGGATTTGTCCTTGATCTCAGCCGTCCATTTGTAGTTCTTCTCAGGGGCTCCCTTCTTCTTCCCGCCCTTGATCTCTGCCGTCCATTTGTACTTCCGGTCTAGGCCGTGCTTCTCGGGGCCATTTATCTCCGCCGTCCATGTGTACTTCCGATCTCCGGCACCGTGTGGCTTAGCGTTTAGCAGACGGTCGAAGCACAGCTCGAGGGCAGAGACCCGGTCGCAGAGGCTCTGCAGGTGATACGACTCGGCGCCGACTCTGTCGATCCGGTGCTGTACCCTCCGGGCCGACGTGTAAAACGATGTTCTCTCGATCTGGATCAGATCGGCGACCATGTCGAAGTCGCGAAATGGCGAAGCGAAATCGATGAACGCGGGCTTAGGGATAGGGTTTAGGAGATCGAGAGCGAAGTCGAGCTCATTCTGAAATGCTGAGGGAAATTCCCAGCTGGGTAAAGTCAGGGTTTTGGGGGTAACAATGGAGGACTCTCTCATAAAGAAAGATGGCGAGGGCTCGACGATATCGATTCTTCTGAAGAGGCTCATCGTTGATCGAATCAAACGGCAACAAACAGCGAATCAGAGAGAGAGAGAGAAAGGTTAAGTTGCATCACATCTACTCTATTTGCCGAGAATAGGGAAAAATATTCAAGATCAAAAGAGTGCGCAGAAGGAAAGATGACGAGTGAAAAGGTTGGATAAGGCTGAGAGAGGCATAATTGGAAATTGACGCGGTGAAAACCGGTGCGAGAGGGGAGAGCAGGTGCTCTGGGTTCGGATCGCCGCGGGGGAGAGAGTTCGTGAGGACAGAAATGACCCCGTGTTGGCGTTGAAATTACGGAGAACAAAGGGAATCATTTTTGTACGATTGGTATTGATTGATTGACGGGGGATCAGAGGAGTGGAGAGCATGTGAGATTTCTGACTTTTCTGACCAAGGGCGGACCCTTTCGTTTGCTTTACTGTTTTTTCATTTGTTAAAAATTGTAAAGTCTTTTGGCTTCATCTGAGGAAAGGTAATTTAATATTGAATAATGTTGGGGGTATTTGGGTTGAATTTAAATTTTAAAAATTTTTAAAAAATTTTAAAATTTATTTTATTACACGTATTACGAATTTATAATTTATCTCATTTTATTTCACTTTTTATCGTACCAAACATCCTTATTATTCAATAAAAGTAAATCACCGATAAGATAATTATAAAAAAACACGTGATGTCTATCCGGCTGTGATACCATCGTAAAAGAGCATAATGGTTGGGGAAAGGGCTGGAAGGAATTAATGAGGGGACCAATTAATTGAGTTCACATGATGTTCCATTATGAAAGACAATTTCAAATAGAACAACATTTTAGTTTGTACGTTAGACCAAGAAATTTGTTTGCAATATAAATATATATATATATATGTTTGGAGTAGTATAAAAATATGTTTAAAATGATAAAAAGTGAGATAAAATAAAATAAGTTATGAATTCGTAATTCGTGCAATAAGATAAAAAGTGAATAAGTTTTAAAAATTTTTAAAAATCGACTAAAATGGTTTGGTCATGTTCAAAGACGTCCAACGGAGGCACCGGTTAAAAATGTGAAAGTATGGAGATTGTTAGGAGTAGGAGAGGGAGAGGAAGACCCAAGAGCTGTTGGAAAGAAATTATTAAACATGACCTTGCCTATATGAATTTAACGGAGGATATGACTCTCCATAGATTTGATTAGCGTCGTCAAATTCACATCGTTGACCCCACCTAGTGAGAAAAGGTTTGGTTTAGTTTAGTAATCAAACCGTGTTAAAATTAAATAAAATTTAAAAAATTAGTATCTCGTTTTTTATGTTGCGAGTAAAAAAATTTAAATTTTATTGTTTCATAATTTATATTTATAAAGATTTATAAAATTTTATTTTATTTTGTAAAAATTTAAACGCAACCATAATTTATTTTGTTTTTTATATTGGGCACGGTAAAAGCACCGAAATTGTGATTAATGATGAGATTATTATTATACAAATTTGTAAGCACGAGCGCTTATTAACTATTATTATTAAAAAATACAAATGCTAACTAGGAGTTTCGCTGTAGTGTTTAAATTAATATTTAAAATGTAATTAAAATTTATTGGTCAAATAATATTTATTATAATATTTATTAATTTAATTAAATTTATCTTAATTATATTTTAATCGTTAATTTGAATACTACAACTCTTACAATTAAAAAAAAAAAAAAAAACCTACCGCAGCGCTGAACTCGCTAACTAGACATTATTATTTAATTTTCTTATTTATTCCCTATACATTGGAAAGCAACTTGGAATGTTCAAGTGCCTATTAATTATTTTTTATTTGTGCCAAAAATAATCTAATAATTTGTGAAATGTTTCGTACGAGTATGCTAAAGTCTTGCAGACTCTATTATTACTCTACTGGTAATAATTTTAATAATCAATTGGCGTGAAATGTCATTGTCTTGTTGACTGACACAAAAATTTCAAAATTACCATTTCTTTCATGATTGTACAAATATAAAGACGATGATTCAAAATGGGCTTGCAGAAACGCTACGCTTATAATCGTCAGCCTTACACCCAGCCTTACACTCTTCTAAAACGGCAGCGTTTTGTCCATATATTAGGAAAAAAAAAATTAGTTCTAGAATTAAAAAAAAATTTATAAATAAAAATAATTAATTTAATTTTTTG
>JAVXUM010000040.1:3923654-3940480 GCA_035590655.1 Pouteria glomerata
TGTTAAAAACTTAAAAATGATGAAAAAGTTACAAAGAAAAAGTTTTTAAAGAAATGATAATCTCACCTACATTTTAAGGGTTGCAATTAACAGGTAACAGATGAAAGAAATATATTATTACTTGATCGAAAGTGTGAGAATTTAAATGTTACAATTAAAATTAAAAGAAGTAAAGTGAAATTGAGAGTAAAGTATAAAAATAATTTTTATATTTTATTTTAAAAAAGTTAAATAACAAAAAAATTTGAAGTTACATAAACTTTTCAAGCAAAGTGAAAATCAAAAAGGAAGAAAAAAAACTTTTTTGGCCATCTAAATATCGAATCAAATGGATTGGGGAGTGATGCGGACCGCACATCCTGGCAGCTCATTCCATGTTGAATTATAATTGGCTTTCCTTTTCAAAGAGCCGAATCTTCATATATATGTACATATATACACAAGGGGGCCGCCATGCAGATCCACGGATGGCAGAGCAAAAGCCAAAGAGTTTGGGAGAAATCAAAAAAGGCCGTGCCATTAGATATGCCTGTCACTTCTTCCACCCAAGTCTCTCTCTCTCTCTCTCTCTCTCTATATATATATATATATGTATATGTGTAGAATCTACAAAGATACTGATACTCACACGCACAATCCACTGGCCTCCGACACTGACTTTAGTGCCCAATGCAAGATTCCCTGTCACGTGCACTTTGTCCCGCTTTCAGAAAAAAATTAAAGGCGATTAGCTTTTTCTCTGTTTCCAAATCGGCCCCCTCTCAAGCTGTGCCCTATTTTTTGCCTGCCCGTCTCAAATATTAACAGCCTGTTCGGTAAAATTAAAAAGAAAATTAATTTTCTTTAACTTTTAATTTTAAACGCACAAAAAAAAATTACAACAGGTAAAATTATTAATTTTTATAAATTTTTACTAAAAATAATTGATAACATCAACATAAAAATTATAAAGTTAAATTTTTTTATTTGTGAACCAAACATACTATAACTAATAAAAATTTGTCACTATCAAAACAAAACATTTCTAAAGATTATGTGATATATATATTTAAAATTTTACGTACCCCTTTGGGTAATTTGGTGGATCATCACAGATTGCCCGATTTAAATTTAATCTGTATGCTCTATTCAACCCAATTTTGTCAGTTTATTCCGACAGGAAAATGTATTATATCATAGAACAAATTCTATCTTGGTCCGGACTTAAATGCCAAAAAAAAAAAAAAAAAAAAGGCATTCAACAAAAAATGGAGTCAACTTTATTTAAAGTGGATTTAACTTGATTCCATAGTAGTAAAAATTTCTCGAATTTATTTGAAGTGAAAATAAAAAAAAAAAAAAGGTTTTTTTGAATGAAAATTGACGAAAAATAATCAAAACAATGGCATTTGAATATAACCAATCAATTAAAAAAAAATTATAATTAAGTAACAAAATAATTTAACTTAATTGAAGCAAATAATAGCTGACTCGTCTTTGTGGTTGTTATCTCGAGCGCAAGTCCATAACGCAATAAATTTTGGCAAGAACCGGAGAGTTGATCCAGTTCAAATATATATATATATATACTAGGTACAACCCGTGCCTGAAGGCACGGGTGAGTCCCACCCGAGGCAACACACCCGGAGCAACACGATTTCGACACGTGGCAGCACAGGATTTTGACACCCAGACAAATGTCACATCACTGAGCAAATTTGTAATAATAATTACTTAATAAATAATAGTAATAATAGTCACTCTTCAGCAAATTTTGTAATGAAACAGTCCCATTCCTTGCAAGATAGCAGAGAATGGAGCAATTGATATGATATTTATTGGATGAATGTATTACTAGAAGTTTTTAAGCTACCCAGAATAATGGCTTGCTTGAGTTAGTATTGTGATTTACCATCCAATTGATTGAAGTGGAATAAATTTGGTGATTGACTTCCCTTAAAGGTGCCTCTATGGGATCAGTAATCAAAGGAACTGAAATAGCCTAGTTCATACTCGTGACATTATAGAAATGGTGATAAGAAGGCAAGAGGAAGTAGCAAAGGTCATACTAAAGGTCATACTTTGTGGAAAGGTTCCTGATTTTTGGTGCATGCAGACTTTTCCAAAGAAAAGGAAATCTTGGCGTTTTGAAGGCCTAGAAGAAGAAATTGATTCATCAGCACTTTGATTTGTTGGCATTGTGAATTTATGAGTTAACTAAAGAAGTACTTGGGTTCACGAACTTCATGTTGCAGCCTTGCAGGGAGTTTGCAACTGTTTACCGAGTAACAGTCTCTCTTTTTGGTAATATGGTGGCTTCTCTGTGCTATTTGTTGTATGTTTTATACACTTCCTCATCCATATTTAAATATCCCAGAGAGACCATAGTTAGCAGCTCTGCAGCTGAATCATAGCTGATGATTTAGATCTGGTTGGTGGGTTTTATTAACTCTTGCTGGTTGATAAGCATTATAGTTTTGCTACTTGAAATTTTGGATTATCATTCTACTATTAACGTCTCTGCTTCAACTCATGGTCCATTGTATTTGTAATTTCTGTCCATTTGGATGAATCAGGTGATTACGTTTAGGAGAAAACTCCAAATGTTATGATGCCAATGGACTTAAATACTTATCCTATGATTTATCATGCAGTTGCATGTTCGCAAGTGCTGTGAATGCGGGCAGCCTTTGCCTGAAAGCTTTGAACCTCCTGCAGATGAACCCTGGACAACTGGGATATTTGGCTGTGCTGAAGATGCTGAGAGTTGTAAGTACTCAAACCTGGTTGTGGGCTACTATTGATAGCCGCCTTTAGCAGTTATTTTTTAACATCTGGAATTAATAATTCGTACTATTTTATCCTTGTATGAACACAAACTTCCTTGTTCAGATGCCCGAGGGTGTATGCATGTTGTAGTTTTTTATAAATGTGATTTGGGCATAAATTTTTTCAGGTTCATTTGGAAAAGTTTGTTTTCATTTTCCTTTTTCTTCTCCTTGGAAAAAAAAAAAATGGGTGACATAACAGAATCATTGTTTTTCTTAAAATTCAATTTTTCACCCCTCTTCAGGCTGGACAGGACTTTTCTGCCCATGTGTTTTGTTTGGACGTAATGTTGAAAGATTGAGAGAAGATACCCCTTGGACTGCCCCATGCATTTGTCATGCCATTTTTGTTGAAGGTGGGATTGCACTTGCAGCAGCAACTGCAGTGCTTCATGGTATTGAGCCAAGGACATCATTTCTTATTGGTGAGGGTTTATTATTTGGTTGGTGGATGTGTGGCATATACACCGGTCTCTTTAGGCAATCCTTGCAGAAGAAGTATCATCTCAAGGTAATACCTATTTTTCTATATGATATACAGCGATATGCTGATGAACAATAGTAGATATTTATATACACACAACTATACGCTTAAAAGGTGAACTACTGAGAATTTTGTTGCATCTTTTACAACCACTGAGAATTGCATGTTGGCTCATAAACTAATAATTACTTAATGTCGATTTCTTTCTTGAGGGAGCCCTTTAATAAACGGATTGCTCCTGTTTAATTGTGCAGAACTCACCATGTGACCCGTGTGCGGTGCACTGCTGCATGCATTGGTGTGCCTTGTGCCAAGAACACAGGGAGATGAAGGGACGACTCTCAGATGATGTTGTTTCTCCAATGACCATTGTCAACCCTCCCCCTGTTCAAGAGATGAACTCCCCCAGTGACAACAATGGTACAGCACCATCCCCTCCGAAAAGCACCGAGCACACCGATTTGGAGATGCAACCCTTGTAGATCGACAGAGCAATTTAATGAAAAACAACCATATACTTTAAAAGGGTGTGTTTGTGTTTTTGAGTCATATGAGAAGTTTTGGACTTGCCTTTATACAGAACTCTTTGTGATTACACTAAGAACTAAGACATTTGATTGCACATTGGATGTGAATTTTTTCCTTTAATTGATGCAGATACATTTATTAATGCAGTGTTTGATTGAGACTGTTTGATATCTGCATTGGTACTGTTTTAATCTGGGATCCGTTATGGTAGTCTCGACCTCACTACTAAATTATGGGTCCTAGTAGTTTATGTAGAAATATGTATGAAATGCCCATCAAATAGTAATTTCGTCCATTTACAGTTTAAACTCCAAGCTTAGTTTATTTTTAATTGTGATTATCTAAATGAAAGCGAAACATACAAGGTTTGTAAAAATTGTTGGATTACATTCCAATGTCAACATGATGCCAAATTCAAATATCTCATCACGCACCTGTTTCTCTATGTAATTAAAAAAAAAAAATCACATCTAAACCTAGTTGTAAATTCGTAATGAACAGTTTAATGATGATTTAAATTTCATTCATATTTCAAAAAATAAAAATAAAAAATAATAAAAAATAATCAATAGGATAAAAATGTGAACTTAAATTGACTCTTACCCAAGAGAGAGCTGCAATGCGTTGCCCAAGAACATAAAATAAATTGTGTAAAAGGAGGATAAACAATCAGCGTCCAGGAATATTTTACCTGAGCAACAGATTTAACAACAAATGCCCAAAAACATAAAGTCTGAGACCAACAATTAATTTACAAGAAATTTAAGAGGACCAATTTCCATCCCCTACGAAGAAGCTCAGGTGCTTGGGTGACTTCAAAACTCAGTGAAGAAGGTATTATTTCTTCTAGAAAAGAAATACAAAGAATACCTAATAATTCCCTTTTGACATAGTTTAATAGGACGGTGATGGTTGGTTGAACAAATTTCAAATATGAACACCTGACAAAATTGAGTTATCTGGCCACATATTTAGACCAATTTGACAGAATGGGCAGCTGAGCGCATTCCTGTGCCGGACCAAAAATGTGATTTGCAGATCAATGGGGTGACAAATTGATGCCCCCATCATTCACCGTGTGAAGCTTAACTGCACCGTAGCAATGATTTGAAGATGGTGCTATGAACATACTTCTGATTTTTTCTCTTCCAAGCCTGCAACTTGCTTCTCATTATCACAAGTTTCTGCAATGCTCTGCATTTCAAGAAGCTTCTTCTGTTCTTCACTCCCTTGCACACTTA
Organism: Pouteria glomerata; assembly: GCA_035590655.1. Lineage (NCBI taxonomy): Eukaryota > Viridiplantae > Streptophyta > Magnoliopsida > Ericales > Sapotaceae > Pouteria > Pouteria glomerata. The sequence goes on from JAVXUM010000040.1 coordinate 3,928,715, forward strand.
CTTCCTTCACGGCCTTAACCTTGTTGCTTGTCGATTGTTGGTACATTATTCCACCAATCATACAACTTAGAAGCCCTACTGTACCCACAAATGATGAATGCTTGTCCCAGGTAACCAGATTTATGACAACCGTCGACAGCTTGTTCACTATGCCAAGAACAGTGAAACCTGTAGCAGATATGGCCCTGCGGCAAGAAAACCCAAAGAAAGAGATGGCCAATCCAAACAAACACGACAGTACGACTGGCAAAACCACCTGGAAAGAATACCAATCTGATTCTTCTGAGATTTCATGCTTTATTTTCTTCAATTCCCCCATGATAAGTAGCTCAAATGGAAACAATAGCAGAGCTTCAAGATTGTTGTAAAGCACAAGACCCCATGTATTTAAACCAATAGTCATAACGACGTGCTTAATGTAAACAAAATCTATGGACATGCTCACCAAGTAAGCCAATGCCCAGCTATAGGCCACGAGTGTGAACTGATAATCTGTCATGACATAAAGCACACTCCCACCAAAGATGGTGGCAAGTGAGATCCATGTTCTTCTTGTTGGCCATGGCTGATGCAAGTAGAGGGTCTCTCCTATTGCAACGAAGACAGGAACTGCTGAGCGGAAGACAATGAAGGTGTCAACATTGGCATGGAGGAGGAGCTCGCTGTTGGTGAAGAGTGAGAGGTAGAATATAACTGCTGCTGGTAGAAACCGCAACATGATCAGAAGGTCTAGAGGATCGTGCTCTATAATCTTGAGCCTTCCACAAAGGAAGACACCAGCTGCACTTGTGAAATATTGTAAAGCAGTCAGTGCACCAGGATAGGGAAATTTCATCACAGCCCATTTGTTGATAATGGATAGTAATGACGCTGAAAGGCAGTATCCAGCAGCTATGCCATAGACTGATGCTTGCTGGAGCAAGCCACTGTACCAAGCGACTTGAGTTTCCGTGGAATTGGAACATATATCTGTACTGGCATCAGAACCTTTCTGGACCTCACCTTCATTAGGATTTTCCACATCGTTGGACATCTAGAGGAGAACCATAAATTTTTATTAGCAAAAACAATAAACATACATACCATTTGAAGCAAGGGACAAAATGATGAAAAACTAAGCTTCTCTTGGGTGAGAACTCATGTTGAAACATTGGCCATCTGATTCCAGTGTCAAAGCAAGAAATCAACACTGGCCAATAATTGAACAAGTAATGGCCCATAAAAATTGTTGCAACTATATCCGTAGCGGAATGATTTTCAAATTCCATCAATAGCTTTAAAACATTTTTGAAATATGAAATGGAAATTAGCAGCTTAAGTCTCCACTTCAGGAAAGTTGAGCATCGGATGAATTGTCAGTTTATTATCTCAAACACATCAAGTCGACCAACTAGAGCAGCAGGTTGTGCTCTATTTCACGTAGGTTAACTACCCACATTGTCTATTTAAGAGAGAGTTGAAGTAAACAATTAATGTCATAGACTAGATATTGTCTCTTGCAAATCTTGTGTTATTTTTGAAGATAAAGATTATCATTCAAAATAACCATTGAAACCCAACAGTGTCATGTCTCAAACCTGAATGAAACAATATGCTCACTAATTTTTCTTCCTTTGTCTAATGCCTCGTTGGAGGTTATCTATTTTGTAATTGGCTGCCATTAAAAATAATACTGTAGTCCTAACTAGCATAATATTTCTTAAACATACCAATCTTAAAAGGAAATAAAGATAATAGAAACTTGACTCGAAAGCAAACTGGCAGTCCCCCCCTCCACTTAACAACATAGCAGATCGAGCCTCAAGTTCAGGTTACAAAACAATGCCTATCCACATGGAAATCCTAACTCGATGCTATCATTGACAAAAGTAACTGCTAAGTACTTTCAATTTGTATTCCTGTTCAAAATGCATGTCATATCTTCTAGTGGGTCAACATCTGTACTGCTTTTTAACATGTCATGTAAAGCAACCCTGAATTTCTTCTCAATTCCTTAATTTCATTTACAATAAAGTGGTTAGAAAACTAAATGTAGCCACCAAATGTTTGGTCAATCATCAGATATGCAAACATCGCTAATCATGTTAGAGGCCCTTGGAATATTCATTTCAAATGCAGCCGAAAGACCACAACTCTGCCAGTGTAATATCAGATCACAATCATTTGAAACAATAGATGGAGAACTTCAATGGAATAGGCTAAACGATTTAACTTTTTGACATTGACCTGAGTTGTATAAGTTTTGGATTCGGATAGTGTTTGTCAAACCCAGAGTGAAATGCACTATACTCTTTAGATTCTCACACTCCATACGGTCTCACAGTGAATAATGCTTGTTAGGAGGGTAAAAAGTTCAAAAGTGGGAGTGCATTTAGCATTACCATTGCAAAATTAACATAAAAAAGTCACTTGTTTGGTTTCAATAGTCATCTTCCTCCTCCACAATCTCCACAAGATCTTTCATTTATCCTCTTTATATCCACAACGAATTAGCCACTCCAAACTCAAACACTGAGAATATCGAAGTCTATATTTATTTGCAGAGAAAATCAAACACCAAAAGATGGACACACCGTCGGATACACAAATGAATCTTCAGATCAAAACTGAAAACAAGGAACCAAGAACAGAAAGACTGATAAATGAAGAAAGGGTCGGTTACATTTGATCGGAAGTTTCACGGAGGCTTTTGGCCCGCTGTGGTCCACCGTGGACAACAATCTCGGCGTCTCTAGTGATTTCCCCGCCGGCCACGGTCTTCCACTTCGGAGCTCCAATTTCTATGCTCCACCCAGATCTACCGTCACGCAGAGGAGTACTCGCAGTCTCGCACAGTATTCTGAGCGTCTAACATGTGTCGCACGTGCTTAGAACTAATAAGCAAGTGTCGAATTTAGCCAAAAATAATTAAATAAATAATTTCCTTCCCTCCGGGCAGGCCCGAGTCCACGCCTTTTACCCGAAAACTCTAATAACGGCAAAAAACTGCTAACGCCCAAAATCTGCCAATCGGAAACGGCCACGCGGTGTGCAGTTAGGATTTGAAAGTTCAATCTTTCTTCTCGAAACGTTGCTGCCCTTTGGGTATATAAATATTATATTTACTTCTAAGTTTGGCGCTTAAGAAAGATCACGAAACTCAAAAACGTGTGTCTGAATCCCCCGATGAACGGAGTCTCCAATACGTTGAACGCCGTATCTTCTTCTTCGTACTGGGCAATGGCGTCACTCTCCTCCCGTCTGGAGCACTCGATCAAGCCCGATGCTCTCAGGTCCTATCTTGCAGAATTCATCTCTACATTTCTCTTCGTGTTCGCCGCCGTTGGGTCTGCAATGGCAGCCAGTGAGTCCTCTAAGATGTTCTGATTCTTTATGCTATTTCTAGGGCTCTGTTTGATTTTACAAATGCGATTAACATCTTTGAAAATTGAAGTTTTTAAAATAAAAAATTAAATTTTAGTGAAAAATAAAAAATAAAACTAACTTTTGATACTCAAATCAACCGCAAGTGTACTTTAATGTGAATTTTTTATAACATTGATACTTTCATTTGATGTTCATTTCATTTCATATGCATAGAGAAAACTAGAGTTCCAGTTACAGTTTTGTGTACATTATGACACATTCATAGCATTTATTTTGGGTGGTTTTGCAAATAGGCAACAAAGTGAAATTTATTGTTCAAGAGATTTTAATTGTCTTGCGTGAAGAATTTAAAAAAAAAACTATTTTGTCTCGAAAATTTTTCAAAAAGGACAACTAAAATTATACGTTTTATAGTGACATTGAAAAAGTTTAAACTACAACATTGTGAAAACTATTTCTAGAAAAAAAAAAAAAAGAAAATTGAAAAATTTTCACGGAAAATTCTACATCGATAAATTGAAAATTTTAAATTTCAAACACACAATTTTTATTACATCCCAAATTTTTAAGGGGTTAAAAGCTTCTTCCTCTTGTTTAATTTGTGTTTTGATTTTGGAATATGAATAATATTACAGAGAAGATGGTGCCGGATGGTGCAACGGATCCATCTAGCCTTATTGCAGTTGCCATGGGAAATGCCTTTGGACTGTCCGTGGCCGTGTATCTCGCCGCCAATATTTCTGGCGGCCACGTCAACCCGGCGGTCACATTTGGGATGGCGGTTGGTGGCCACATCAGCGTTCCTATGGCTATTTTCTACTGGATTTCACAGTTGATTGGTTCTATCATGGCTTGCCTCGTCTTGAAAGTCGCTACAGTTTCTCAGGTACCTTATCTCAGCAATAAAAAATAATTCTAAATTAATTTTAATCATTCCCAATTTTTTTATTTAAAAAATACCAACAATCGCTAGATCAAATAGATAGTTGAGATGCACATAATGTGATTGATTAATTGGATACCAATAATTTTGATTTATTATAAATAAACAATTTTGATATAGATATTCACAATCATACATGTATTTTTTTATATTAAAATAAATTAATTAAACGTTAATACATATATATTTGTTTTTTGATAAGAACTTTTAAATCCATATTAGGATTAAAAGTTTTTATTGTAATATATTTGTTTGATTCTAAAATTTTATTATCCATAAAATGTGAAAGCAGCATGTTCCGACCCATGGACATCTTCCGTCAGAGATGACCGGGTTTGGGGCATCCATATTGGAAGGGGTGATGACATTTGCTTTGGTGTACACTGTCTGCGCAGCCGGGGACCCGAGACGGGGTCCACTGGGAGCTATTGGACCGTTGGTAATCGGGTTCGTTGCAGGAGCCAACGTGCTTGCATCCGGGCCGTTTACGGGTGGGTCGATGAACCCGGCTTATTCACTTGGGTCCTCTATTGTTGGGGGCAATTTCAAGAACCAAGCGGTCTATTGGGTCGGGCCCTTGGTGGGGGCCGCGCTTGCTACTGTTCTCTATGACAACGTCGTGTTCCCTCTTCAGGTGCCCGGTATTGCAGCAGATGGGGCAGGGGTTTAATGCCGGCCAGCCCAAAAAATGTTGGAAATTGATGTAATTTTACTTTTTTATTTTTATCTCAACTTTTGTTTGAAAACAAAGTTGGTGTTTCATTGTTGTGGGCTTCGTTGACTAATTAATGAATAGTTGAATTATTATTGTTCTTTATTTTTTGGGGAATTTGATGAGTGCCAATAAATAAATAGAATAATGTTTGATGTTTTTGTATATTATTTTCATGCCAAAATTCACTCTTCGCAAATTAAAATAAATTTATAAAATATATAAGAGATTTTTTTTTTTAACGGGTCAGGAAAGGTATCCCACATTAGATCAATAATAGACCTACGTGCTCCAATTCATTTACTAAGTACTAAACCTTTTTTTTTTCTTTATTACTGATTTTCTTTTTCCTAATTTATATACAGTTTGTATTATTCTATTATTGCTAATTATCCTTTGATTTTAAGTTAACAAAAGTGGCACAAAGTGTAGGGAGTGCGTTTGGTGCGTTCCTATATTTATCTAAAAATTAATGAAAATAAAAGTATAAACTATTTAAAAATAAAATAATACAAATTTTTAACTCATTTAAAAAATTACATCTTTCAAAAAAAAAATGACTAAACCTAATTACATAGGTTTATATAAATATAATATTCCCAAGAAATTTAATTAAATTATTAATATGTAAAATATAAGATATTATAATATTATAAATTTTAGTTATTAAATATAAGTTTATTTTAATTATATAATTGAAAATAATAAAATAATGTGATATGTCACATGTATTTAAAAAATATATATATATATATTTGTAATTTCTTTAGTATTTTACGAATGCATATATCGTTCAGAGAATAGTATTTTTATAACGGTCGTCAATGGCGCAGAAAATCCTCTATCTGTCTTCTTCTGCCTCTCTCTCCCCACTCTCGCCTTTTCACCAACTTACGAGTTCTACCCGTATTTCTCTCAGATTCTATCCTTCAAAACCAACCCTCAATATTTTTTGTAAATCCGCACAACCACCGGTTTTTGAGACCCATGAATCGGCTTCCACACCTGAACCTGAAGGAACTGGGGCGGCCTCGCCAACCCGAGGGGAGATATTCATTGAACACCAAAAGTCCTTGGCGGCTTCAGCTATGGTGCTTGCAGCGAGTAAGAAGAAGAAGAAGAAGAAGAGAGATAAAGCTAGTGGTTCTGTCAAGATGTCCACAGTCGTTCCGAGCTGTTATGGCTGCGGAGCTCCTTTGCAGACTGCGGAAACTGATGCTCCTGGTTTTGTGGAGCCAGATACATATGAACTAGTACGCACTCCTTCTTGTTAATTGAAATCTGCTTGTGGGTAGTTGGGGAGTTGAATTTGCTGTCTTTGAAGCAGTGCCCACGAATTGTTTGTGATAAGTTCCCTCCTTGGTGAATCAGAATTTGGGGTTCATATATCTGCTATTGATTGGGGTATTCGCTAAATTTAAGTAAGATGGCGCGAAATGTCAATGCCTACAAGATGTTTGCAGTTATTAATTGTTGTGAAGTAATAAAAATGAAATGGTTGACCATAGAATTTAGATGTTATCGTATGAATTAGTTAGTTAAAAATCATAAGAATTAGTGAAGGACTTCCCTTGAGATATTATTTCATTGTGAATCTGCTGTCCTTTCTTTGTCTAGACTTCTAGAATTTGAGCTTGCTTACAGTCCAAGTGAAATGGCAATGGCTTCCAAGAGTTGTAATCTGAAGGTGGTGATTTGGTATTGAGTTTGTTTAATATAATAATACCAAGTGATTTATGTGATATTGTGGTGGGTATTTTGGTATTTATGTTTGGTTAGTTGGTATGAGTCGGTTTGTGATATTTATACTGAAACAAGAAGATCACAGGTGTTATTTGCTTTTGTGTTGCAGAAAAAGAAACACCGCCAACTTAGAACAGTTCTTTGTGGAAGGTGCCAGCTATTGTCTCATGGGCACATGATTACTGCTGTTGGTGGAAATGGAGGCTATTCTGGTGGGGGGCACTTTGTTTCAGCAGAAGAGCTCCGTGAAAAGCTATCGCATTTGCGGAATGAGAAAGCTTTGATTGTTAAACTGGTAAGGCTACATATTCAGAATTTCACTGTGCAAGAATTTCGATGACCTGCCCTTAAGCACGTTATTTTCAGGATATGAAAAAGAGTTGAATTTTCTTATTTTATGCTTAATCATATTTAGGTCGATATAGTGGATTTCAATGGAAGTTTTTTGGCTCGGGTGCGTGACCTTGCTGGTGCAAATCCAATAATATTGGTTGTGACTAAGGTAATATGTTATATCAATTAAGTTCTTGTTTATCAATATATATTTGCTAACATGAATTAATTTCTACTTATTTAGTTTCATCACGAGGTTTCTCCAACCAAATTGCATGTATATAATTTCACTTTGAATTTTTCCTAAGGTTGATCTCCTTCCCAAAGGGACCGACCTTAATTGTGTTGCTGACTGGGTTGTAGAAGCTACCACAAAAAAGAAGCTCAAGTAAGTATTGCAAGCTTTGCACTTGCTTCTCCTCTACTTTGATGTTAAAGTGGTGTTATCAACAGAATTTTTTCATTTCATTTATTTATTTATTTGGTTGATATAATCAACTAAAGTTTTCCACAACGAATCAATGTTTGATCTTTGCAGTGTTCTGAGTGTCCACTTGACGAGTTCAAAGTCCCTAGTTGGAATTGCTGGAGTTGTGTCTGAAATTCAAAAGGAAAAAAAGGTTTTCCAATTCTCTTTCATTGATAGTTTAAATTCAGGCGCTTAATCTGTTGCAACTATCTATATTATTTTTTTAAAATATATTTGGCCTTTTAGAGAGCTATATCAATACGGCTAACTTACCCAAAAAAAAAAAAAAAAAAACTATCCATTGCATCATTGACTTCTCCTTATTATAGTAGTTTCCCCCTATATGATACGTACAAGTATTTATTGTTATGGACAAGCAATATTGAATTGGCTGTTAAAGTTTAATCAGGCAAATATGTTTACTGATTGCCTTCTTAAAAACTATAAGTTATTAACCGTGACATTTTTTCATGCAGGGACGAGACGTCTACATTTTGGTAAGTAAGTTTGACTTGGAAGCTTGATTGGCTGTGCAAAGTAAAGTTGATGAAAGAGTGTTCTTATCGCTTGAATGATTGATCGTGTTGTAATCCCATTATTGCTTTTGTTTGATTGCTCTCTAGTTAGGCCAAGAATTGTGGTGCATGCTATGGGAAACCTACCCTTTTATCTATTTGGTTACATTTTGTATTACAAGATTGGGATGCCTTCCATCTTCTTGTAATTATGTTATGTTTGAACCTGTGAATTATTTATATGCCTTATCTGTTGTGAGTTTGACTACATAAATTTTTTCCTCTATTCGTTTTTGTAATGGGTTATGTATTCCACAAACTTATATTTCAAAGCCCCACACATAATTTATTTAACGGGTTATGAATTGATCTTCGTTGCATACAGTTTTTGTAGGAATTTTTTTGTGGGTGACAATGAAATAGAAAAAAAAAAAAAAAAAAAAGGACATTCATTTGTCAATCAGATCTCAGATTTTTGACATGTACAGGAAAAAAAAATGTTACAGAAAAAACATTGCCAATTGCAGTGCCTAAATTTTAATTTACATGATTTGTGAGTTTTACTTGTCTTTCAATTCGTTATTAGTGTCTTAATTGGTACCTAAAAATTTTGATTGCATTAGTTTGTTTATTTAAATTTTTTATATTAATTGTTTGTTTAGTATTTTGATGATATGAAAATTTTGAATTCAAACTGCATCCTTATTTTGTTCCAGGGCTCAGCTAATGTTGGAAAATCTGCTTTCATCAATGCCCTATTGAGTAAGTGATTATCTCTGATTTATGTGTGTGCTTTAGGTGACTTTGAATTGACCAAAATAGTTATTGTGAATTTTTTAGTTATTTCGTTTTGGAAGTTATCATAGGATTTCATTTCAAGTGCAAAATCACAATAGCTATTACTGGCTTGAAAACAGTCTCATTAGACCCAAATGACATACTACAACAATTTTAGAGCATCAAAAGCCTTTTTGAGTGGGACATTATTAAAGTGTATTGGGCTTACCTCCGAGCAATAGGCTAATAGCTTTTAATTTGGTTCGATCTAACCAGTCATGCCGCAAAATTATGAAGTATACCTGGCCTAGATTTACTTATAGAGACACAATAAGGCCCTTCTTGTGTCTCTTGTGATGTGCATGAGTTCTCTTCTATGAGGAGCCATGATCTTCAACCACTAAGTTGAATCAGAAGCAGCGGTACCCATAAAATAAACTGACAGAGCTCTCTTATATAAAGCAACAAAGCACTAATGCACTGCAACTGCCTACACGATTTTACCGAACATCTAAAAAATGCGGGAAGTCATTACAAAGTCTTTTCAAATTTAAAAGCACTTGTAGGAAGTTCTACCAAATGAGCACCATGTTTTAGCCTTGATCTTAATTTTGGTTGTTTTGCAATATATATGTTTGCTCTTTAGAATATGTTTGAAATCATTATTCCTTTCCTTTAGGCTACAAAGTTGTCCATTTTCTAACCCTGGGAACTGATTTTCTTTGTTTTGACTTCTTTATAATTTTGAAAACTAGAGATGATGTCATATAAGGATCCAGTTGCTGCAGCAGCAAGAAAATACAAGCCAATACAATCTGCCGTTCCTGGGACTACTTTAGGTCCAATTCAGATTAATGCTTTCCTGGGAGGAGGGGTAAGTAATTCTTATCTTGTTCTGCTGAGAGCCTGGGAATGGACTCCTCTGTGAACAAGTTTATATGTTCAACTTCTTTGTAGTTTTGTATTGAGAGCAAATAGATATTCCCTGCAAAACCTTCAAGTTTGGAACCCTAGTGCTTACCATGAAATAGTCAAGTTCTCAAATAAAAATGATTATTTTGAACTTCAGCACAAGTAATCACCATTTAAAGACCACTCCCATTGAAATATATTACTGGAAGCTGAGGAGTAAAAAGTCTGATAATCATTATCCAGCTGGATTGTTTTGCCCTGGGTATATTTGTTTTGCTATATTCTTGCATTTTACAACTTAGCAATGATGCCTCTTTTACTGGATTGTTTAACCGTGAACATATTTAGCATTTATATGTGATTTTCTTACTGTTTTCTTTAATCTAGTGGGCAACTCTTATCTTTTTACTTGTCTTTGGCGCTTACTAGATCAGCTTTAACATTGTGTCCACTGTCCTTGGTGTAAAAACCTTGCTGGCTCTTCCAAATTTGGAATGCCTCTAACATCCGTTTTCTTCATCATGATGTAGAAATTATATGACACACCTGGAGTTCATCTCCACCATAGGCAAGCTGCAGTACTTCATTCAGAGGACTTACCTTCCCTTGCTCCCCGAAGTCGGCTCAAGGGTCAGTCGTTCCCAGTATGTTTTCTCTAATAGTTCATTTAGCATCTGTATATTATGGTTAATTTTTTTTTCACTATTTGGAGTAATTTTGTGTGCAAAACTAGAATTTTCAGGTAGCCTCAGATGAGTCAGCTGGGGAAATTGGATCTAGTGGCTTGAATGGGCTTTCAATATTTTGGGGAGGTCTTGTCCGAATTGATGTATTGAAGGTAACCTTATAATTCTATTTCATTGGTAGAAGACAGTTGTGGTTAGCTTGCAACTACTACATTAGTAGAAGACAGTTATGTTTAGCTTGCAATTTATCTGGTTTCAACTTGTTTTCACTTTCTACTTTTTCAGGTTCTCCCTCTGACACGTTTAACATTCTACGGACCGAAGGCATTGTCGATTCATTTAGTTCCCGCAGATAAGGCAGATGAATTTTACCAGGTAACATTGAATTCCATTTTTATAGATTAACAACAGCTTCTGGTGTATTCTTTCATTTGGGCCAGGGAATCAGAGTCAAAATGGCACAAGAAAATAGGAAACAAAAATTATAACTGTTTGTTAATTTAAGTTCTGAATTTCACAAATATGGAAGTTCTTACGAGCCGCCTGTTGGCTGTTTTTGTTTATCATGCCTTCTACTGAAACCACCATTGTCACTGCTAATGACCCAAGAAACCAGTTACACATTATTAAGAAGGTTGACAGGAACGGGAGAGACTGTACTGAGATTTCTAAGAGGGGAATTAAGATGAAGATGTTTTTCTTGCTTTAGCTTGATGACTAATTTTAGTCTTACAAAAATGGGCCCACATCTCTGGGTTGCCAGCTGCACACATTCTTGCTTTCAGCATGCCAAAAGGAAATAATTTCGAAGGCATAGCTAGCCCAGAGTTTTGTTTCTGGATGACTCTGTCATTGCAGAGGATATGGATTTTGAGTTTTATTTCAAATTTATGATTACCATGTATGTGGCAGCACCGGATGTTTCAATGTTTTGCAAATATATTTAATTAAATTAGCTGGAATGAAAATACAGTTGAGTATGATGGCACATCAATGAGTTGTATCAGATGACGATACAGACTCATAGATCTTTGAAGTCTTTGGGATTTAACAAAATGCACAAATATATTGAATTTCATCCCTCTCTCATCTTTTATATTTGGATAATAGAGGGCTCTCCTCTTGTATTGTAGAGAGAACTTGGAACTCTATTGACACCTCCAACTGGAAAACAGAGAGCAGACAACTGGATGGGACTTGAGACAAGGCGCCAATTACAAATAAAATTTGAAGATGCACAGAGGTGTGATTGAATTTTATGTAGTAACTTTTACTGTTTATACAATTCATTTGGAGGTGTTGGGTTTACT
>JAVXUM010000040.1:3955204-3966783 GCA_035590655.1 Pouteria glomerata
ATGAAGCTATGCATGGGAATGCATTTGGGAAACCAAAGGAGTTTGTGTCATGTGACTTTAGGTTGTGATCTTCTAATTGCATTCCAAGTGCCTGATGCATTATATATCTTGGATTGAGAGACCACCCAGTTAAATTGATCGGTTAAAGAATTATTGTTCCAATAGGTTGGTGGGTGGTTTAAGACAATTTCACGAACCTTCAATACAGAAGGAAAATACCAAGACTAGGGATGGCATTTTAACCAGCTTATCTCCTTCACCTGACCCTAATAGTAAGGGTTTGAGATTTGAATAATAAATCTGAAGCAGGTACACTATAAACTAATAAAATCTGGCATGGAGCACCATTGAACTCACAGTAAACTTTTGTTAGCGCAAATAGCCCATAAATACCTCAATGTTGCAGCCTTGTATTCATCATTCTTTTGCAAGCCTAAACCACCTTCATTTTTAGGACAACATAACTAATCCAAGCCACTTTTCTAGTTTGCCAACCATTATTGTTGATCACTGAATTGTCGGCATGTTTGGTGATGCTGGTTAACTGTCTATTTTGTGCAACTTGATTGGTTTTGGCAAACACCTTTCTTAATGCCATGTCATTATGAATCATGTTCATCTGGCTAAGGATGAGCCAAAATCCAGTTAAAATTCAGGTGTCTTTGCCTTTGGTTGGATAGCAAAACCTTTTCTTGGGTTAGCTGTGTAATGTTTATTACCAACTTCACAAAGTTGATGTCCATTGCAGGTTGCTATGGAATATGTATTTGGTTCAACCTTTGTTTGCAAAACTAGTGATGCAGCGAGAGAGGTATGTCTTTTTTGATAGAGGTTATGACTTTGGGTATTAATTTATTAAGCTAACCCTTAGTTTTGGTGTCTCAGCAAATTAATTTTTTTGCAAGGGTCCACATTGTTCACTCATTGTCTTTTATCTCTAGTTTCAAACCCTCTGCACCTTATTTATTTCGTATTGCGATTGAGCTTGATCTGATTTTCACTTCAATCCATAGGTTGCTTTTAATAGGGAAATTGGTACTCCAAGTGTCACTCTTGAAGGTGACGTATTTCAGCCAAGTGGACTCCTGACTGGTGGAAGCCGCAAGTAAGCAATAGAATCCCTGTTATATTAAACAGTCTCCAAATCTTGAGAATGCTAATGGTTTGCAGTGTTGTTCACTTCTACTTGACATGCTAATTGAATTATGAAAGGAACTTTTTGGTTTCTTTCCCCTTTTTAATTTTGCACTCATTTTGTTCCCTGAATTTGTTTGAAAGTTGAATTCATACTTGGTATCATTGTTGCAGAACAAGATGTTGGTATCATTGTTGCAGAACAAGATGCTTTTCTTTTTTTTTCTCATCTCTACTTCTATTAATATGACCTCCTAACTTTTGCAGGGGTGGCGGTGATCTGTTAAAGCAACTCCATGCTTTGGCGGAGGCTGAATCAGAGCTTTCTGTTCATCAGAAGAGATTATCGGAAATTGATGCCAAGGTCAACCTTGAATTTTATCCCTCTTCGTTTGAACAGAAATAAGAATAATTGGATGAGGAAAAGAAAGGAAGAAAAAGAGAACATTGCTTGAGCTCTAAGTTGATGGAATTTGTTTAAGCATGCCAACCTGTTTTTTTAAAGTATTTAAATGCATGTATTTTATTTATTTGTTTATTTAAAAAAATAAGATTTCATGTTTGTTGTAGTCTGATCTTGGCATTTCCGTGCTTGATGTCTGATTTTTGTTTCACTGCAACATGTTGTTTATATGCATTTTGCAATTGAGGATTCTAGCATTTTGGCATCAAGGAGGAAACAAGTGCCTCGTCTTCTTTATCCTTTCTTTCTTTTTATTTGCCGTCATGTTCTGATCTCATAAAATCAACCATCTTGTCTTTTTTTTTTATTATCCACAGTTATACTTCAGTATTTTCTCTAACAAGTAATGTGCAGTGATGCTTTTCTAAAAGCTACATTTAAAAATGTTTTAGTTAGGGTTTGTGGCAATGAAATGCTTGTTTGTCAATTATTTTTCAAGTGAAATTTAACTTGGCGTTTTTGGCATCCTGTATTCTAATGTAAATTGTCAATATGAATTTTATAAATGTGACTTTTGTGTTATGAAAGGTAAGCATCCAATCATATTGCTTCAAAATTAATTTTTGTTCTCTTTTTGCCTTGGTATGCAGATCTCTGAGCTGCTTCCTCTTCAAAAAAAGTTTAAGGACCTTAAGGCACAGTTGGAACTTAAGTCATATGATCTGTCATTATTCCAGAGCAGGGCTGAGCTGAACGAACATCATAAGGTTGTATCCTGTCCCTGAATTTGCACCCTAAATAGGAATTTTGTGTGTTTAACTTAATCTATTACTAATTATGATACCTGTTGCAAGTTTACTGCACTGTATTGTTTTATTTACTTGTGGGTGCATTGTAGATCGGTGAGCTTGTAAAGAGGATTGAACGGGAGCTTTCAGAAGCAAAATCAGCTGCCCATGAGAAGCAACTTTTGTATGAGAAATGTGTAACTACGGTTTCATTGCTTGAAAAATCAGTCTGGGAACATGCAAATAATCGGGATGGCAGGCTCAAAGATTTGGAGAATAAGATTAAGACAATAAAAGCACAAGCACAGTCAGCTTCTAAGGACCTTAAGGTAGGTGTTTTAATTGCTGATATATATGAATTATAGTAATGAGATTCCTAGTACACATTATACGAGATCTTGTATTCAACTTACTATATATATATTTTTTTTAATTTGGATTTTCTTCTTCCTCTTTGATCTGCAGTATCCATGGTGAAAAATTTCTGCACTAATTTAGGAAAATTAGAATAATATTTCAGTCCTCATAGTACGGTATTTTCCATTAGCTTCACTCTCTCCCCACCCTGCGGTTCATGCTAAGATGACCCTTTTCTGATGTTGCAAACATAAAGCAATATTTCCTCTTAAAACATAATCTGATGTAACATGTAATGGTAACTCTCGCAGTCTACAGCAGAGGAATTGCCAACTGCTGGTATCAAGTCAGGAGGAGTTTGTATATGCCAGCGTATATTCTAAAGGCCAATAGGCACTGATCTTTTAGGAATGAGATTCCCGATTGTCAATAGATGTATATATATATATTTTTTTGGAGAATGTCCACCATACATGGATCTGGAGAATCTTAATTGTTGCAATGATCTTACAATAGGGAAACACATGCATTTAGAAATACCAATAGTGTCTCCTTGTTAAGATAATTTTTTGGCATCGAACATTTTTTTTTGTTTTTTTAATTTCAGTGTGTGCCTATTGATTGAGTCTGGCTTGAGAGTTAAATAGAAAGATTGAACGTTCATTCCATTGCAAGCAGATTTAAGTTGCAATTATTGCATAAGTTCATTATGGACATGACTGACTTAGGCAATACTTCATGAACTTATGTGCAGCTGGACTAAGTCTAGGATTTCTTTTTGCAATCTTTGTAGCATAGATCAGGGTACAGGTGTTGGGTAGAAGTATGCATTTCAGAGTTAGATCTATCAATTCTATCATTCTAGGATACGGAAACACACGAAATTATTCATATAGTTAATATAACTATTTTATTTTGTAGGATAATAGGATATTTACGTGGTTTCATTAGAGTATTTCATGCAGAAAATATAAATTTTATTCATAATGTGTGCTAAACTTGACTTGCTAAATTTGTTTTTATACAAGTCTAATTATATATGAAATACATATATCATTCCCTTACTAAAGTGTCTTTGTCCAAGTATCATGTATCAAACATGAGTACATCATACATTCCAGTCCGTGTAACATAGTTTGAAATCATTACTAGGGTGTTTTGGTATGTTTTGCAGGGAAATAATCCATGGAATAACATGTATGTTTCAGTTTTAGGTTTAACTAGGCTAGTAAGTTAATTTCACCAACTGGGTATCCTAGTTGCACAGCACAGGCTTGTCAGTGGCCACGGGATCAACAACATATGCATGTCTTGGTCAAAAATCAAAACAGTAGCTTTCATTAATTGTACCAGTAACTATCTACATGACAATAGTTGTCTTGTGTTGCTATTATATGGTGGAATGTTCTAGTTTACATGGTATTAATTTGTGCTAATAGTAAACTTTAAAGTGGAAGAAGTCGATTTTTAGAAATTAATTAAGGTCATGTTTGTTTTTTTCTCTTCTTCTTCTAGAGTTCTTTATTTGATACCAATAGTTAATGTTTTAATACTATATATATTTGCATTACAATCACTTTCTGACAAGTTCTATATGTGTCTTTAATTTTATACTGTTAGAATTTGGAAATAAATAAACTGAAATTGTAGTGGAGAAAATTATAAGATTGAAAGAATAAATTGTAGAGGAAGAAGAAATAATTATATTGGTTTGAATGCATTAAGCTCCCTGATATACAATACATGAACTGCCTATATATAGTCTTAGAGAATAAACCAAAACAAGGAGGAAATCAATGAGCCAAGCATGGAACATGTTTCCTCGACAGCAATATACAAGCATGTTTCCTTCATAACAATATATTTTATCCTCTAATACATACAATTGCCAATTATGCGAATGGAAGTCTCAATAGCTTTGGAGTTCCTTTTTAACTTAGTCAGGGATTTCGGTAGGGGCATGAAAATGAAAAGGAGAGGCTTATTATGGAAATGGAAGCAGTAAAAAAAGAATGTGCATCCTTGGAGAGTCAGTTAATTTCTCTGAAAAAGCTGATTGACAGTCTTACTGTAGAAGTAGAAGAGCATAAAACCAAGGTAGATGATCAAATCCCTTTGTATTCACTTTGCATTATTCTTCATTAGAAAGATATAAGGAAGGATTTATTCACTTAACTTGCAGATTGGTTCCATAAGAAATGCTCATGATGAGGCACAAACTGACCTCAATCTTTTCCGCTCAAGGATGAAGGAGTGTGACGCACAGATTAGTTGCATTCTCAAGGAGCAGCAGGATTTTCAACACAAAATTTGTGAGATGAATCTTGAGAAGAAGAAGATGGAGAATGAGGTAACATATTAAGTGGCTTATACACGATATTTCCAGTTTCTACCTGTTGGCCCACTTACTTCCTCTTTTTGGGGTGGTAGGTAAAAAGGATGGAGATGGAACAGAAAGATTGCTCCTTGAAGGTTGAAAAGCTAATTGAGAAGCATGCTTGGATAACATCTGAGAAACAGCTCTTTGGAAGAACTGGGACAGATTATGATTTTGCTTCCTGTGATCCTCGTAAAGCAAGGGATGATTATGAAAAGCTACAAGCTGAACAGTCAGGGTCTGTATCTGATGTATTTCTGCGGCTTCTACTTGAATATCATCTTTTTAACCATGTCCATATGTCTAATGCGATATCATAAATTGCTAGTATCTTCCACTAATCAAGCAGTTTTAATATTTTTTTGGTGTCTTCAAGCCTTGAGAAACGGGTTAATAAGAAAGTTATGGCAATGTTTGAAAAAGCAGAAGATCAGTACAATGATTTAATATCAAAGAAGAATACCATTGAGGTTTGTGATTGTTGAATTGTTTTCACTTCATTTTTCCAAAATCTCTTTGCTGATTCCAAGTTCATCTTGCATAGAATGACAAGTCAAAAATCAAGATGGTGATTGAAGAGCTCGACGAAAAGAAGAAAGAAACATTGAAAGTTACTTGGGTCAAGGTTAACAAGTAAGTTAACACTAATCACTTATCTAAAATATTTTCATATATTTCTTTCAGCCTTTGGAGCTGTAGCAGCCTGTACTTGCTACTAAGGATTTGTAATTTGCTTCAGTGATTTTGGGTCTATATTTTCTACTCTTTTACCTGGCACAATGGCAAAGCTAGAGCCCCCTGAGGGAAGTAGCTTCTTAGATGGTCTTGAGGTTCGTGTTGCATTTGGAGGTGTATGGAAACAATCCTTGTCAGAACTTAGTGGAGGACAAAGATCTTTACTTGCGCTTTCACTAATTTTGGCATTGCTTTTGTTCAAGCCAGCTCCACTTTATATACTGGATGAGGTAAATCACTAATTTAGGTCGTTGAAGTAGAATAATTGATATGCTTCATCTGTAATTTGCTTGCTCTATAATATGCATGGTATTAATTCAGTATGATAATTCATGTTCGGTTTGCAATTGTGTCTATTTGTGTTTATAATTAAATACTTAAAAAATATTGAACATGTTAAGCAATCAATTTATTTTAAAATTGGGTCAAATTGTGCCAATTTCGAATTAACATATTCTTGTTGTGTTCACTTTTCTCTCTTAGTATTTTCATTTTCATGTTCCCGATGATTTATTCTTAACAAATGTTATTTTTATTTTATTGTTTATCATTTATTTCTTTTTTACTTGTATTTTTTTTTTCCTTTTTTTTTTTTTTTGGTTTTAGGGGAAAGGTAAATTTGCTTTACAATATTTCCTATCTGTTATTTGTAGCAGACAAGCATGTAAAGAGACCTGAAACCAAGGATATAGTATGTTGTCCAAGAAACTCCACATGTGATCCTACATCATTTTTATACATCTCTGTGTTTTTCGGTTGATTTTTGTAAAGCTTGGGAAAGGTTCCATGTCAAGAATTTATCTATTCTGTTGATTCTCTATATCTTTGTGAGATGAGGATGTAATCTGTTTTTGTGACATCTTTTTGACACTTGAAGCCTACCATGTTTGATGATACAACTTTGCCCGGTACTCGTTTTAAAGTGATGTCGAACTTTCTTTTTTTTTGGGGGGGGGGTGTAACAGATTTTTTTTTGGATTAGTACTTGTTTTGACACTTCGAATCAAGTCTTTAGCCAGGAGTAAACTTGAAACTTTACTTTTATGCATTTGAATAACGTAGAAATTCAGGCTTGCATTGTCCCTCCCTTGTATTTTTTATTTTGTTTTTGTTCACAAAATTTCTTCAGATTCTACCCAAAAACTGGTAAGTTGAAGATTGCTTCAGATTCTACTTCATGGATGAACACTTGTAATAATCTTCAACTTGTTACTATTATTGTTTGACAGGTTGATGCGGCTCTCGATTTAAGCCACACCCAAAACATAGGGAGAATGATCAAAACTCACTTTCCACATTCACAGGTTTGCCACATTCACAGCTTCTGTCTGTTTAGATAAATATTTCCAGAAGGTTTACTTACTTGTGGTACGTGAATCCTGGAATAGGCAGCTCTACTTGCAGTAGTAACAATCTGTATTTGATGTTCCAGGACTGGTCAACTTCTATTAGACGATAAAACCAGGAAATTTCCTCCTAATGTTATGCACTTGACAGATAAATTTCCTTCCAATTTATTTCTTAACATTGTTGTGAGAATGCTCTTGTGCAAAAATGTGTTTATTGCCGTCAGAAACAGATTAATAAGCAGGCTCATGGAAGGGACTGAGATCGCTATTATGAGTAGTTATGATTCATGATGGCCCTCAAGTTAGCTCTTAAAAATCAATTGTGTTTGGCATGAGGCATCCTACTCCAAAGTGCAAAACAAAATTAAGAAAATGATAAAGCATTAAATCTGTCAATTGTTTATTGTAGCATCTAACAACTTTTGATAACAGATATATGATAACTCAACCCAATTAACCATATTTATTTCATTAGGTTTGTTTTAACTTTTTTCTCCTCTTTGGTCTTTTGTTCTGCAGTTCATTGTTGTTTCTTTGAAAGAGGGGATGTTCAATAATGCCAAAGTTCTTTTTCGGAGCCAGTTTGTGGATGGTGTTTCTACTGTGCAGAGAACAGTGGCATCAAAGTCAAACAAGTGATTCTTATATTTAAAGTATTGATGCCAAACTGCTAATTTCTCCTGGATGGCATTCCCTCTTAGAGAAGTAAGCAATTCAGAAGTAAAAGTAGCTTGGTTTACTATTTATGAACTTTTTCTGAGGTCTATCCTGTCTATTTTTTAAAACCCAACTAGTTAGTAGTTTTTTTTGTTTTCTAATCCTGTAATGATAAGCAAAGAATTTCCATAATTTGCTAACTTTGCTGAATCTGCACATACCTCTACTTGCTGTTGACATTTTTGTCTAATTTTTCCTTTCAGCATTCTCAAACTAACATTTAAGAAATGTGATGATGAGACATGAACTATATACATTCCCTAGGCTATTAAATAATTTTGTTGTGTGAGTATTTTATATGAGTTAATAGTTAATTTCAAATTAAGAATAATTAAATTATATTGATGAATTCTTTACGCATTCTAAATTCTCGGACATCATTATAGGTTAAATTTTATGCTGATTAAAATAATATATTATTTTGTAACTATTACTAATGTGAAGTTACATCTGTAATCTCATTTTATTTATAACCAAACCGAAAGCGTGTCTTTAAGTCTTTTCATGGAGGGAAGAGAAAGCTGGATGCGAGTCGAGCCGAGCACTGACTTGCTTGAGTTCAATGAATTGGAGCTTTTGTTTAGGCTCAAGCTTTATTTTGTAAGAAAAATGATATATTCAAGATCAATTCGTGAATTGCTTAGCTTTGATAAAATACTAATGATGGATTCAAAATCAAGCTTGAAAAATAAAATAATATCAAATTTAATAAGTATTTTAGTAAATAATAAAGACTAAATATTTTGTGATATAATAAAGTCAAGTATTCTTTTTTGAGGGTCACCTTATCCCTCTCGCATCCATTTGTCACTTAACCACTAATTATATGCACCTGTCCGAGAATTTTGAAAAATATATTAATCATGATTTATTGTAAATATTATATTAAATTTATAATTTTTATTAAATTATCTTCTTGGTTAATTCTAACTTTACTTAAGTTTTGTTTGGAGCTTTGAAATTTTTTAAAAAAATAAAAATTTCTAAAAATTATTCTTTTTTCATTTCATTACATAAATAATGAATTTATAATTTTTATAAATTTCTATAACTTTTTGTCATTCTAAAAGCATTCTTATTGAAAATAAACTTTAGATGAAAACAGAGAATTTCAAATTCTATGATTTTAAAATTTTGAACAAAATATCCATTTAAGCGTAATAAATAATCTTTTATTCATAAAATTTCTTTTTTCTTTTTTTAGGCGTAAAAAAAAAAAACATTTTGCCAAAAATATAGAAGAAAACAGAAAGAAAAATAATTGGTGTAGTGGTAATAAGAATAACTTTTGGAGGGCAAAATCGTAAAAGGATTCAGGGTTAAACCTGCTTGTGTGTGATGCAGGAAAGCCACCGCTCTTCTTCAGTCCCATATAAGGAGAACCGCGCTTTTAAATTGCGATTTGTCATCTGGCAGGAACCGCGTTTTGAAACCGCGGGTAATGAAAACCGCGAATTCAAATAGCGGTTCTTCATCGATTCAAACCACAAGGTAGAACCGCGTTTTGAAACCGCGGGTAATAAGAACCGCGATCTCAAATGGCGAGTTTCTAATTTTTCCCTTTTAGAACCGCGATCTCAAATGGCATTTGTTTAAGCCAATAATTTATACACCCACGTTTTGAAATGGCGGTTTTTCAATCATCAGTATTTTCTTAAATTGTTTTGCGCGAGCAGTACATCTCGATATATTATCTAAATCATCCGTAAAACAAAAAAAAACTCGAGACTAAACCCTTGACAGAAAGGTCACAATTAAATTTATTTATTGCACAATAATTCGAAAAGCAAGTAGAACATCAAATCAAAATACGTACACGCTTATATAAGGTATGTTTAGAGTTTAAAAAAATTAAAAAAAATTAACAAAATAATTGATGTAATATAAACTTGATATGTTTTGAAGCTTTTAAAATTTTTTTCGTGGCCCACACACAGCCATAATCAAAACGTATTACTTGTACAGGTCCAATGTCTTACTCGTACAGGCCTAAAGGGCTAAAACTAACGAGCAACTGTTTACTGCCGGCTATTTTCCGTCCTCTTGAACTTCTAACCCGAGAAATGACGCCGTTTTATCACGTGAATCACCATCTACCAGCAATCCAGTACCCCACTCCCGAGTCGGAGAAGCAGACGGAGTGTAGTACTCAGGCGAGGCACATGGAGTTGAGAATGGCGTCGTATAGATATCCTCCTCGACTGTCAGGATAACATTCGGTGAATCCCCGGCGACCCCTTTTAAACACTCCAACGACATCGTCTCTGTCTGCTTTGAAACTTTCTCAGCCGAAGACGGGGGGAGAGACTTCTCAGAGTCTATGTCTTCTCTCTCCTCCTTGATTGTGAACAAGACCCTTGATGGTCCGTACATCCCCTGCAGCTTCAACACGTCGATCATCGCCTCCGCCGGAACATCAGGCGCCAACCCATCCGCCGCCCGAGTGGGGCGACCGCACGTGTCGGGCTCTACCCTCGATTGGTGCTTCCAGCAGAGGAAATAGAGGAGCTCCTTCGACCCGGCAGTGGAGGCCGAGGACAAGACGGAGCCACAAAATTCCGGCTGGTCTTCGGCGTCCCGGGCTGTGCTCCTCCATCGGAAGGCGCGTCGCCGCCGGAGGACATAGACGAACTCAACAAGCAGGGCCACCAGCGAAACCACGAAAACTACAGTCAAAGCTGTCCCGAGCTTGCTCAGCCCACTCATGCCTCAAAACCAAACACTTTTGAAAAGTCTTACACTGGATAGATGGGGAGTTTTGATGAAATGGTATACCGGTGGCTTTCGGGTAACCTAAGGAAAAAACCTATGCTGCCTGAGCTGCTGGGTTACCGCGGGTAGCCGGTGACGGTAGCAGGTCCAACTGATAAGCGAGATTGGGAAAGAAATTTCTTGGAAATGGGGGTAGAGGTAGCGGGTGACGTGGACATCTATGTCATGGTGACGTGGACAGTTTCTAAATTTTGAAATTATTGCGCGGAAAGGAAAGGGAAGGTAGCGTCTTGGGCGTTGGCAGTTCACGTTCTTGCACTACAACAAAAGTAGGCAGTTTGCTTTTTTTTTTTTTTAAATAAAAAATATTATCATAAATATATGATATTTAGTGATAATATTTTTTTTATCACTGAAAATACATTTTAAGATGATTTTTATAACAGGTTAGATAAATTGTCGTTGAAAAATTAGTATTCAGTGACAAATGTATTTTGTTGTCACTGAATATTGTCACTAAAAGTTATAAAGTATTAGTATCAAAATATTTATTATTTTTGTAAAATTAAAATTTTCCTATTGTGACAAATTTTAATTTTTTGTCACTGAAAATATTTACTGACAAATTTTATTGTCACTGATAGTATTTATATTTATTATTTTTCTTTTTATATTTATAAATTTTTGAAAGTAGGAAACAAAAATGTATTCATTGGCTGTTTGGTAATATTATAATTTTTTATTTATGTTTATTTGTTTATATTTTGTGTTTTTTATTTTTTGTTATCTTTTTCTCTTCAAATAAAAACTGAAACTGTTTGAAAATGTAAATTTATTTACAACTATTAATTTTTTATTTTTATAAAATATTTAATTTTTTTATTTTAAAAAAATTAATTGAATTTAGCAAAATATATTTTATATTAATTTAATTTAATTAATATATTGAACATGGTTATTAATATATTTTAATGTTTACATAACCAACAATATTTATCACATTGTTT
>JAVXUM010000040.1:3970669-3984251 GCA_035590655.1 Pouteria glomerata
TTAATTAAAACTTTAACATTTATTATATTGAAATGTAATCATAATTTAACATATTATTTATTATAAAATATGTTTTAAATCTTTTCCCACGAGTTGTATTTGTAAAATAATAAACATGTAATTAAGTAACAACAGTAATATAATTTTAATCATATTATATAATTAATTAATAAAAATAAATTAAATATATGTATTATTTATCAATGAATTAAAATTATTTATGAAATAGTGTTAATATCCTTTTTTATGTAATAAGATATGACAAAAAGTATTTTTTCTAAAATAATTATTAATTTTAAAATCTAATTTAAGACTAAATAAATATTGTTACGTGATAAATTCATGCACACAATTAATAACTAATACGTGGGTTAGACGGAGCTGCAGCACTGCTTCAGCTGAAGTGTAGACATAGGTATCTTGATTTTGCCCCAAGGGTAACAAGAACGACTTGAATTCTAATCTTACAATCCAATTTAGAGGCATTAGAGGCATGACTGAAGGGCTGGTTACGTGTCTTTCTAATTTATTCATCGATTATGTGTCAGTTGAGATATATAATAAATTAGTAGAGTTTTAAATTGTATAAAAAAAAAAATTAATTTTCTCAAAATATGAACTATTAATTTTAATTTTATTCTGATCCCTTATCTGTAATATGATGTAAAGAAAATTAGAATGTTTGGTCTTTTACACTTTAGATGTTGAGGTGCCAAAAGTACTGTAATCTCCTCTAATATAGTAAGATTTTTAGATTAAATAAAAACAAAATTAGAAGTAAATGCTAACCCTTAAAATAATTGTAATAAAATTTATTTGGTTATGCTACGGTCAACATTAAAATTATTTATTTTATTCAAACATTTTATTAAAACGAGAATGTATTTTTAATAAATAATAGGTTATTACTAAAATAATAATTAAAATTTAATATAATAAAATATTTTTTAGTTATTAAATAGTAGTTTATTGTTAAATTATATATTTTGTTAACACAATTTATTAAAATAAATGATAGTTTAGTAAAAAAAAAAAATGAGTATTTTATTAAAATATTTCACTAAAATAAAATTATTTACTATTTAAATAATTTATACTAATTATTAAATTTGTTTATATTTAAATAAGTCTAACTTAGTGACAAATAATTTTTAAAATATAAAATAAATTATTTAAAATAATAATTTGCTTTTAAAATTATTTTATAAAGATTAATTATTTTTTTAAACGAAAAATAATTAAATTACATATATAAGTTATTATACTAATTTCAAATATTACAAATCACATATTAATGTAGTTGTTAAATATAATTAAAATAGTGTAAAATTTAACCCAATAAATTTTTGGATTCGGGAAGTTCCATGACATCTGGACCATTGATTTTAAATTCAATGGTTCAGATATATTTACTTTTATTTTAAATTAAAATAATATAAATATATGAAAATTATTAAATTAAATTTTAACTGTTCACACGGGGGTTGTATCATCTTTTCTTTTCATAAATTTTTACGCCCATTTTCCTTCCTCCAAACGCTCCTCAAGATTCAACAAAGTGGGACCCACCATGCGAAGGTCCGAATCTCTCGAAGCCGACTTGGCAAAGCACGAGCCGACACGGGTTATAAATAGCTGAAACGGAAGCTCACAGATCGACAACTGGAAATTAACGCCCGACGGGCCCCCTCGTGCTCTGCCAATATCTTTCTCTTGGCTGTTAGCGCTTTAGTGCATGGATGTTCGCTCTTTCTCTCCGCTCGTCAAACCCTAAACCCTCAGCTCCCTTTCTCCAATCTCCAAGAACCTCATTCACCAATCTCGATCGATCATTCAATTTCGTATCACAATGGTACATTTCTTTTCGTTAATCTCCAACCAGATTCGGTTCTTGCTCCAGAGCCTCGATGATTCTGATTCCGATTCCGATTCTGTCCTTCGCGAACTCTGCCAGGTACTGCTTACAAACTCTCTCTCTATTTGTGTGTGTATATATATGTGTGTATGTATGTGTGTGAGTAAACACTTGCATGCAAACATATGCGTGCGTTTTGTACGAGGAGTATGTGATCTAATGATGAACCGTTTTTTGGTAATCTGAAACTACGAGTTGTGAACTTATCATTTTCACCAGGTTTGCTATTGTGATTAAGACGCCACTCAAGACAGTATTGTTCAGCATTGCGAAACAATTGAAAGTTTGTTGATTAATTAATAAATTTTCAAAATAATTCAGAACACGATAAATCACAGAATTTCCCGTAAGTTGGACCCAAGGGTCACAAAACTTATGTCATTGTTATGTTCCTAATTTCAAGTTTGAATCGAAGGGAGTGGCCTGTTTTTTTGACCACTTGCGATAATAACTTATGATATTAACCCAAAAAGTTAAACAGTCTTCTGTCCTTTTAATTATTATTTCTAGTGGATGCTAATGGATGTTATCTATTTGGAGTTTCACATATATGGCTGTATGGCGTTTCTGAAAGTAGTTACTTTGTTATTTTTCTCACTGGCATGATTTGATCTTTCATCATCTGGCGAATGATGTGATTATCGTTGTTAATGGTTCTAGCACACCTAGACATCACGGGTTGAGCTCAAGTGCAAGGCACAATATAACGTGTGATGCTGTGAAGTGCGGTGAAGGTGCAATGGGATGTCTGTTAAATTTACTGAAAAATTGAATATTTTGAAATATGTAACACTAATAAAAAGGAAAGATTTTGACTTATCAACTAAGAAAATGAGATAATTAGAGTTCCTGGTAATGTTTTTGATCTATTTGATTTGCGTATATCAAATTATTTCATGGTACTTCCATTTCTAATCGATCAACTCATATTTTTCTTTTTATTTGTTTCTTTGGCGTAGTTTCTTGAATATGGATGTGAGGGTGGCATATTGCTGCTTCAAACTTGCTTGGATCATATACATTTTCTTGAAGGAGATGTGCACAACATTCAGCTTAAGCCTGATTTTCTAGCTGCAATCTTCAGAATTTTGTTGCGATTTCCAAATTTCAGTACAATATTCTGTGAAGCAGTGAGGACCATGTTGATTAGCGAACAAGTTCTTGCAGATTTTTGTGATGCATTGCACTTGTCGGCATTGGAAAAAATTGGGATTGGCCTTGCTTTGGTGGAATCTGAGAATATTCATGTTAGGACAAGTGGTATATTACATGGATATCTTCTTTTATGGCATCTTTTCTCCATGGGCATTTCATTAGCACATTATGATTTGGATAACTGTTGATTATTTCTCAGGCCAAAGCTTCTGCATGGGCCAGATTGAGTTGTTTAGAAATTCCGCCATTATAGATTCTACTGAGCAAATTCAAAATATTATTTTGTTTTTGAATCGTTCAGAGGGCCTTTCTGAGCATCGTGACTCCTTTATGCAAATTCTGTCTTTGATGGAGCCAGAGAGAACTCGATTTGTATTAACTCCACTCCTTTCTGATGATTTGCATGAGGATAGATTGTCAAGGTTCTCTCTCTTTTATTTTTTCTCTTCTGACCAATCGCTTGGTGCTGAAATTTTACCTTTTTGTCTTTTATAATTTATTTTTATTAGTTGATATCCTATTTGTCTCATTGCTGTTATTGTTTTCCGTAGGAATATGGAATTATTCTATGCTTCCGGGGATAATGAATTTGATGCAATTCTAGCGGAGATAGAGAGCGAAACCAGCATGGCTGAGATTATGCCCGAGCTAGGCTACGGATGCACAGCGAATGCTTCACGTTGCAAAGAGGTGTTCTCTCTCTTCTTGCCCCTTACTGAAGCCAAACTTTCTAAAGTACTTGGTACAATTGCTCGCACCCATAGTGGGCTTGAGGGTAAGCAAAATAACTGTTCATCTTTCTACTCTGCGATTGGTAGCAATGCCACATTTGAGACATCATGGCTGAGCTCTTGGAATGTTGACGTCCTTGT
Organism: Pouteria glomerata; assembly: GCA_035590655.1. NCBI lineage: Eukaryota > Viridiplantae > Streptophyta > Magnoliopsida > Ericales > Sapotaceae > Pouteria > Pouteria glomerata. The sequence continues at coordinate 3,974,612 of JAVXUM010000040.1, forward strand.
AAATTCAGTTAAACAACTTGTGAGTTTGATTTACAATGTTTATTATCACCCGACATCAACAATGTGACAATGAAAATTGGTTTCTCACCAAGAGTATGATTTTCCTGAGAGCAGGCTCCTGATACCAACTGGATACTTGTTTTCGAGAGTCTGGATCATGATGGTTTTTACTTTCCCAATGAGCAGGCATTTTTGCTTTTGATGTCAGTTTATCTTTGTGCATGTAAGGTAATAATATTCTACTTCTCTATTGGAGATTTAGCACTGCTCACCTTCGGTGAGGTTAGTTAATCATTACAAAATGAAATGTGCAGGATCCCTTTCCACTGCATGCACTATGCAGGTCAGTCTGGAAGAATGTTGATGGCCAGTTATCCTTTCTTAGATATGCTGTCTCAGCACCACCAGAAATATTTACATTTGCTCATTCTGCCAGGAAACTAGTATGTATTGCTGCATATCCATGTCTATAGTTTTCTTAGTTCTTATTTATTTATTTTAGGTTTTTTTCCCCTTATTTAAAATGGCATAAACATTTGCTGGTTTGTAGGCATATAGTGATGCATTGAGCACTAGTGAGGTTCGAGATGGACTTGCAAATCATGCATGGTTGTCTCTTGATCTTCTGGAGTTGTTGTGTCAGCTAGCTGAAAGGGGCCATGCAAAATCTGTTCGACAGATTCTGGATTTTCCTCTTAAACAATGCCCTGAACTTCTGTTGATTGGGATTGCACAAATTAACGTATTTTGTTCCCATTTTTATTTGTCATTTTGTTTTGGTAGATATGTTTGGTGCGTTATGAAATCACGGTTTGCCTTTGCAGACTTCCTATAATCTCCTTCAGTATGAAGTGTTTTCAACTCTTTTTCCCAATATGGTTGGTGATGCCACTGGAAGTTGTATCATTCTTCTGCTTTGGCAATCTAAACCCAAGCTTGTAGTGCAAGGATTCATTGAAATGATGAAAACAGATCAAGGCAATATTGTTAAAGTTTTGGACATTTGCCAGGAGCTGAAGGTAAAATTGATGTTTGATTGATATTGATTTCCTTTTGCACAATGGTTATCTTTTGTTCTTTGTTTGTGAAGTTCTGTATGGTTATCTTTTATTCTTTGTTTGTCAAGTACTGTTTGGAAGTGTTGGAATATATTACATATCGATTAAATCTAGCCTCCCAAACTGGTATAAGATTCTAATGGGTCTTTTCATTTCTTGCCAATTGGTTTTGAGTTGGATGTTTTGATATGTGTATCAAAGATGGTTTGGGAGGATTTGCCTTGTTTTCGCTTCTCAATTTCTCTGTTATATACTTTTCATGTTTGGTGTGCCATTTATCTCTCCACATCCGAGCGAGGATCACATGTGAGCCCTGGCCCGTGTACATTGGTCAAATAGTGCCTCCCAAATAGTATAAGATTGTAGTGGACGTCTCCACTCTTTACCAAGAATAAGATTGCCCCCTTTTCCTAACAGTTTAAAGTTTTAGATGAGATAGTATCTGACAACAAGAGGCTTGTTAATACTATGTTGCAAGGTATTTGTCTGTGGAAAGATCACCGCAATTGGCCCGCCATAACTTGAAATATAGACAATGTCACATGATCAATATGTTTTCATTAAATGTGAATGTGTACTGCAGAACAAGCAGCGTTTTAGAAGCAACATCTTTATGGGATGAGCTTGACTGGAATGCCAAGCACTGGAAAAAAAATTCATAAGAAGTTGGAACTAGGATATATTTGTAAATGGTTGGAGGCAGTGCTGTTGGGCATAGAATGAGAGAACATTGTTTTAGATGGTTTGGCCATGCATTTTACAAATATTAAAAATTTTGTCAGTGAGAAAATGTTTGCAAGATTCAGATTGTGAGTGTTGCAAATCTGGGCAGTCCATAAAGGAAAAAAGCTGTTGTATCGAGGACATAGGCAATCAATGTGCTTACCGTTGGTCTTGGACATTCCATTGTATATGAAATGAATGAGGTTCTACTGGAAAATAAATTTTTTTCAATTACTTTAAAATTCCCTATTGGTTCTTTAGCTGTGCTCTGGCGAAGTGTGGTTTTGATTCTTTGCTTCTTTTCTCTTTATGTCATTTACTATTTATTTTTTGATGTGATGTAAAACCATCCACATTGCATGTACTCTCTGCTAGTGTTTATTTCCTAATTTCTAATCTTTCTTTTTGTTTTATTCCAGATTTTATCGTCTCTGTTGGAGCAGATTCCATTTTATTTTAGCATTCGGCTGGTTGATCTAGCTGCACAGAAGGAATACATAAATCTTGAGAACTGGTTGGCTGATAATATAAGAATGCATAAAGATGTATTCCTTGAGGTGGTTGTTTTTTTTTTTTTTCCCCTTAATAAGTAAAGGAAATTTATTAAAAGGCACCACTGCTATAGCACAAAAAAAAACTCCTCTTCTAGAACACTATTACAACACTGTTTATTGGGGTGTGTGTGTGTATATATATTAGTTTTTATCAAATGTTATTAAAAGTTGATAGCTATGTGGACAATGCCCAGAGGTTTGTTGTTTTAACATAACAGAATCCTTGGATACAGTGCTATAATACATTGTATTCCTATGCTACTTTCAGGCATGCCTTGAGTTTTTAAAGGAGAGACTTTGCTCAGAAGATATCTCTGCAAATTCCTTTCAACATTCTGAGGTTCTTGCAAATTTAAATGCCAAAATAAGTTCAATCTTAATCAAGGTTCTATTTATGCACCTGAATTGTGTTATAAGCTATTTATCTTCCACGCTTTCCTCATGCATTCGGTAGCTTGTGACGTCCATCAATTTTGCAGGCCGTTGAAGCTAATGCTGTACAGATTAGCTCAGAACAGCTCTATGAGGAATTGAAAATGATGTGTAATGCATCCACAAATGTTGTCCTAAGACTGCAGAATGTTGGGAATTCAGATTCATCAACACTCAGTGGGTATGTAAATGATGTAGAATCAGAAGCAAACGCCTATTTTCAGAATATATTTTCTGGTCAGCTGACCACTGATGGTGCAGTTCAAATACTTGCTCGTTTCAAAGAATCAAGTGACAGAAGGTATTTGATGAGCTCTGGTTATTTGTTTTTTCTAAAGTATCATAATGATTGCATACAAAATTTCTCTTTCTGTATATTTGGTTGTTTGTGCTGCCTTATGTTCTTATATATTATCCGTTTTAATGTCTTTTTGTAATGCATTCAACTTGTGACTGTATTAACTGTATTATTTTATTTCCTATTACCACACTAACAACCTTTATAAAAAAAAGGTGCAAAAGGGTTTGTTATAACTAATAGGCTAATAGCATTTTATTTTGCCTCATAAAATTTTAGAATCTATTTAATTAGTAGGGTTGGCATCTCCCTACTCTGATAAAAGGCGGAACACCTAGTCGTGACAAATTCCTATTTTATGAAGGATTACATTCTTATACGAAATTCTAGGATTTGCATGAATATGGGTTTTCAAGTAATGTTGGTTCACTATTTGAAGTAAGTTCTGATGAACTCCTTGATTTTGTTTATTTATTTTTAAAAGAAGTCACCTCCAAACAGTTTTGAACTCTCCCAAGTCCTAGTTTTGGCCTTTGATCTTCAAGATTTCCACTTCAATTGACAACATCTATGGACGAATCTTGACTTCGAAAATGGAGGAGAAATTGAGGCCAAATAAGGCCTTGAAATGCATAAAAAATCGAGATCAGTACAAGAATGTGTGGTTTATGATTTCTTGACCTGAACTGCCGATTTTTATCCGAACCGGAATGTTTTATAGAGGACAGGTCTGAATCAGCTGGTATGGACTGGTTTGGATGATATTTTGAATGGATCAAATTGGCTCATAATAGTAACGGTAAGCTGCAAAAATATGTAATTACTGATATTTAAAACCATGATCTTTGCTATGGTAAGATTCTCGTGTTCTTAACTCAATTCCACTTGGTGAGATCTTTGTCGAACTTGTGTTCATAATATAACCAGCATATTGGCATTAGCATCATTCGTGTTACTTGAGCTGCTTAAAATCGTATCTATCGCTAGCATTTAATCTTTAACTTGACAAATGGCATCCTAACAAGGTGTATGAAAATTGGCAGGGAGCAATTGATTTTTGAGTACATGATACAGAATCTATTTGATGAGTACTGGTTCTTCCCTCAGTATCCAGGAACACAGCTTAAGATTGCAGCCATTCTAGTTGGTATGATTCATTGTGTCGTTTCTGAGTTTCTCTCTCTCTTTTTCACTCACTTAGTCTGAGTCTTTCACACACACGCACACACACACACGCGCGCACACACACACACACACACAGACGGGGCCAAGTGTAGTTATTGGACTCTATGAGTTAAGTTGCCTTCACCTCTTTGGCCCATTTGAAGTTATTGCTTGCAGTTGTTGAGAATTACTTCACTCTTTAGGAGGGTTCTTTCCTTGACCAGTTTCTTCAGAGAACTGAATGTTCCCATCCACTCAGTTTGTGATTGAAATTTATCTAGTTATTCCTGCTTGATCATCAAGTGCTTTAGAGCTCATTGCCAATCTAACACATGGGATGGTACCTTTTTTTGTGAAATATTTGGGCCGCCTAGTTCCACCTAAAATTTAATATTTATTATTACGATTATCAGCCCAATGGTTGGCATAATGTGGCATTCATTCCACAAACCTTATTCACCATTGAGGTCATTAGCACAGAATATGCAAGCAGATCATCAATACTATTGGAATCAATGAGTGAGAATTGTATGTCCATAACTGCTAGGAACTTGATCACTATAACGTTTAAGGTTTGTAGTATTGCTTATTGTACGGCCATATAACATAAAAGTTCTAACTACATATGCAAAGTATGAAGTTAATTTGCACAGTATATTTAAATGCCTGTCTATCTGATGATACCTACATTGGCTGAAAGAAGTGAGGTCCTTTTGGTTGATTTGACACTCCAATGGGCAATTCTGGGAAACTGAAAGTAGCCATCTGCTGAGAGTGTCATAGGGTGGTAGATGCATATCTTTTATGATGTGACGCCGGGATGAACTCATTAATTACAAGTATTTAAGGATATACTTTAATAAGGGTAGAATAGTTGTTCTTTTGTATATGAACGTAGACCTTGTGTCCAACACTGTTGTTAAACCAGTTCTGGCTAGTTCCAGACTCCAGAGTACAGTACGACTATTTGATGCATTGACTGAGTGTACCTTGCTCTGGACTCTGCAAATTTGTCTGGCAACATTTGCTGATATTAATTGGTAAAACATTATTATGATGAATGTATTTAATTGGTTAAACCTTTTTGTGACGAATATAACCCATTCGTTCATAATCACTTTCAGGTTCCTTGATAAAGCATCAGCTTGTGACTCATCTTGCACTTGGAATAGCTTTACGCAGTGTGTTGGATGCAATGCGTAAATCTCCAGACTCAAAAGTTGGTTTCTATGTTTTATCTGTTACTTGCTATTTCTATTTATTTTTCTTAATTTTTTAAATGAAAAATGAACAATGCTTCCCCCCCCCCCCCTAGATATTTGCATTTGGGACCCTGGCTTTGGAGCAGTTTGTTGACCGCTTGGTGGAGTGGCCGCTGTATTGCAATCATATTCTACAAATATCTCATTTACGTGCTACTCATCCTGAGCTTGTCTCATTCATTGAGCGTACTTTGGCTAAAATATCATCCAGCCACTTGGAATCAAATGGAAGCGGCAGTGCTTCTACTGACCCCCAAAATGGCCCTATCCCAGCTACGTTGGAAACAATGGAGGTACAAAGAGACCCATGAAATGTGTTCAGGTCCCTTGAAGCATGAATCAATTGACAAATTTTCTTTCTTCTTGGATTAACTATAGCTAAATTTTTATTTTTATTGTGTTTAATATTTGTCAGCGGTGTAGGTAGACTTGTAGGAGTCTAACCTTTTAGGAATAATGCCAACTACCAACTATGACAGAGTCACCGGAGTCCCATGGAAGGGTGAGAATCTAGTCAATTTGGAGAGAGAGAGAGAGAGAGAGAGTATTGAAGGTAGTATTGAAAAAATGGTAGTAATGGATGATGAACCCTCCAAAGGGAGGAGGATTTATATAGACAAATAAGGAATCCTTTTGGATGGGAATCAGGACATGGAATATGTTAGGAGGATAATTAGTTTTGACTCGGTGCGCCACAATAGGATAAGGATTCCCATGTTGGGAGGGAGGGGTAGGTAGACTTGGAGGAATGTAACCTTTTGGTAACAATGCTAAATACTAACTATAGCGAAGTCACTAGAGTCTGGTGGAAGGGTGAGAATCAAGACAATCTGGAGATGGAGAGAGAGAGAGAGAGAGAGTGCACTGAAGATAATGTAAAAATGGTGAGTAATAGATGATGAACCCTTCAAATGGAGGACTTATATCGGCAAAGAGAGAATCCTTTTGGGCCAAGTTAAGGCCCGGAATCCTTTAGGAGGATATTTGGCTTTGACTCGGTGCACCACAATGACATAACGATTCCCCACCAGGAATCTCTCTCTAGATTAGTTGGGCAAATCCCCAACAGTCCCTTGATTCTATCCTCTAATTCGCTAGATTCTCGATGATCCCACATGCAATTAGTCTATTAGAGGATTCCTTGGACCTTGTTCCAAGCCCGAGGGAAGGAGTGCTTTGCAGGAAGATCTTGCCGCAGTGAAGGTACCACGCAGCTTTCCCACAACCAGTCAGGGGCATGCGAGGAATACAATTGTGCCGTTGGGGGTGCACAAAGGCAAGCCTAGGCCATGTAACAGCAGCCCAAGTACCTACAATATTTATTGGTAGGGTTGAATATTATTGCAAATTAGTAAGGACTGAGATCCAGATTACATTGTTTCATAAAAGATTATTGATGCATTAACTATGTAGCTTGTATGAGGGATTTTGAAGTGATGATTAGCTAGATAATTAGACGAGGAAATGGATGCATCTGTGAAGATTTAGAGATGACACCTATTAGCAAGGGGGTGGAGCAGAACTTGAGTGACATATTAATACACATAGGATGAAACTGCATATGGTCCCATGTGTTTGACACGAGTCTCAAGTTTGTATGGCTCTGTCTTGCAATAAGTCGTTCTTTTTTTACTTTGAATATGATAAGCATTGAACTATAGCTCTTATGAAAAGATACATGTCCCTTGAGAAGACTCAACGAAAAATTAAGTGAGTTCAAATCTGGTGAAGAGAGAGAGGCTGGAACATGACGATTTGGTCAATACTTTTTGGCTTGTTTTCATAATAAGAAGAAGAAAAGATGTGATGGGAGTATAATTGGCACGGGGGCATCGTTGAAAATCGTGGTTGAGGCACTTACATATCGGCTGTCTTGGATTATACTCGCCCCTCCATGCACTGATATCATTTCCTGCGTCGAAAATATGGGGAAATGATTGCATCTTGGAGTGAATCACCTGAGATATTGGCGCTATACCACGACTACATTAAATATTGCTGAGAGTCGGCAAAAGATCTAAGATAGTGCCTAATTGAAAACAAAAGTGGAAAATGTACCTGGCCTTCATTTTTTCAGATCTGGAGCTTTAGACCCTTCATCTTCGTCTTAAGATGACCTTAATCACGCGTCCATCTTCATCCCACCTTTGCAGATAGCAGTCGGACTCCTAATCCTGTTGTTATCACCATTACAGGTCAACCTCAGTCTACTCCCTCCCTCAACCCTCTGGTCTTTGAACCAGAGAATAAGATAAACATTCTGGTCTCTGGTCTTCGAACTGCATGGGACATTGAGAATTGTTTTTTTCTTCGTAACTAGTGAATCATATTTAAGGTTACATAGCATTTTTTGGTACTGAACACACTGATATATATATGTATATTTGTATTGAACATAGTACTGATATTTAACACACTGATTTAAAGAAAGTTTTTTTTTTTTTTAATTGAAAAATGAAATAAAAATGATTTTGGGCCCCCCTATTTTATTTGGCATTGATTGAAAAATGGTACATATTAAAAACTTAAGAGTAAAGTACAAAAATCACTCCTATAGTTTATCCTCGACATCATTTTAGTTCTACATGTTTCAATTATAACGATTAAATCTCTAAAATTTTGGTCAAATAGAAATTCAGTCTTTCCGTTAGTTGGCCATTGTAAACAATTGTTGGACTAGACTAAGGATAAAAAGGTAATTTCTTCTGTAATTTACTTTCGGTGTTACTTTAGTCTCTCACGTTTTAATTATAACAGTCAAATCTCTACACTTTCGGTGTCCATTTGAAATATGTTTTATTAAATTATAATATCATATTTTAATTTGAAATATATCTTATAAAATTATTATTAGTAAATAATATAATTAAATCATATTTAATGTATTTTCTTTTTATTGAATTAAATTATTTTTAATAAATAATATAATGAAATTAATAATATAGTTAAATTAATACTTAATTTAGTTTCATTAATATGAAATATATTTTATTAAATTTAAATAATTTTTAAAAAATGATAAAATTAAATATTTTATGTAATAAATTTGCATCTCTAACTCAATTTTGTTTTTTATTTAAAAAAATGATGGCAGAAAACAAAATCAAAAAATAAAGAGTTAAACAAAATAAAAAAAAATAGTAACGTTATTAAACAATCTTAAAATCGTTATTTCTGAATTTTTTATTTTTGCAGTTTTCTCTTTATATATAATTTTGTTTATATATTTAACTCGAGAAGATATATTTATTTGTGTGACTCCTTTGATTCTATTATGTTAATTATAACAAATATTAGTGAAACCATCAAATCATCATTTAATTAATTTTTTAATTTTATTAATTTTTTTAAAAATTTAATCAAATTTAATAAAAAATATTTCATATTAATTAAACTAAATTAAATATTTTTTAATTATATTATTAATTTAATCATATTATTTATGAAAAATAATTTAATTCAATAAAAAGAAAATATATTAAATATAATTTAATTATAATATTTATTAAAAATAATTTAGTAATACATATTTCAAGTTAAAATATGTTATATAAATTAGTAAAATATATGTCAGATTATATTATTTATTAAAAATAATTTAATAAAATATGTTTCAAATATACACCGAAAGTGTAAAAATTTGACTGTTACAATTGAAATGTGAGAGATTAATATCACACTAATGGTAAACTGTAGAGAAAACTTCAATTTTATTCTCACTCTAACGATTGAATTTAAAGATCAACTAACAGAAGGATCGGATTGCTTTTTAACTAAAAGTGTAGGGATTTAACTATTACAATTGAAACGTATGAGACTAAAGTGATACTAAGAGTAAATTGAAGGAGTAATTTTTGTACTCCTTGGTCGAATGCCTAAAACCCACGATCAATTGAATCAAAACCCAGGAAAGCTAATATCAAGTTCAAAGAACGAAGAACCAAGACTCGTTGATTTCTTGAATCAAGAACCTTAGATTGAAAGTAGAAGAACGCCACAAAAACGAATTCTTGATAAGTTCAGAAGTTCTTTGAAGAATAAGAGGAAAACACCTCACGTTAATGCAAAATAATACTCTAATTATGTTATTGAAGACTAAATCTCGAATTTATAAGTGTTCATGAAGAAAACTAACCCTAATTAAACAAG
>JAVXUM010000040.1:3998315-4012535 GCA_035590655.1 Pouteria glomerata
GTCAAAGTATTTTTTTTTTTAGTCAAAACAGGACAACTAGTAGTATAGAAATAAGTTTGGGCATTTAAAAGATTGTAGAAAAAGAAAGTTTTATATACTTTGGATTTATGGTTCAACAAGATGGAGGGATTGATGCTGATGTAAGTCACAGGATTCAGGCCGGGTAAACCAAATGGAGGAGTGTTCCGGGTGTTTTATATGATCGAAAAATTCCTTTCAAGGTTAAAGGAAAGTATTATAAAGTGGCAATAAGACCAGTGTCGTTATATGGATCAGAGACAATAAGACCAGTGTCGTTATATGGATCAGAGTGTTGGGCAATAAAGTATAATCATGTTTAGAAGATGGCAATTACAGAGATGAGAATGTTAAGATAGATGCACAGGATCACAAAGAGAAATATGATTAGGAACGAGAAGATTAGGAATAGCACCGATTAAAGATAAAATAAAAGAAAATCGACTAAGATGATTCGGTCATATTAAAAGGCGTCCAACGGAAGCACTTGTTAAAAAGTGAAAGTATGGAGATTGCCAGGAGTAAGAGAGAGAGATGAAGACCCAAGAACAGTTAGAAAGTAACTATTAAACATGGTCTTGCCTACATGGATCTAACGGATGACATGGCCCTTAACAAATTTGATTGGCGTCGTCAAATCCATATAGCCAACCTCACCTAGTGGGAAAAGGCTTAGTTTGATTTGGGATTTTTTTTTTTCTTTTTTGAGATTAAACTTAATGATCTTCTTCCTTAACTTGCATAAAGATATGATTTTCAGGATTATATACTCAGCAATATTCATCAAGCATTACTTTGAGGTATTCCTTTTGGTAGTGTAAATTACTCTACTTTCCCCTGCTGATGTAGTTGCAAATTTGCATTAATCATGTGGTAGTTTTTCACACATTGATAATGCAGCTCTGGAATATCTTTGATGCGGACTCACTTTTTTATTTTCTGCAGGGTTCTGCTTCATTTTCCTTCCATGGCTGCTTGCCTTCTGGTTGGATGGTTCTTCTGTTTTCAGCCATAATTAGTCTGATTTCTGAGAAAATATTTCTGGATCAGCAGAACTTCTGGCCAACACTTATCATTCATTTCTCTGTTGGGTTAATTTTGTTCTTGATATCATCCTTGGTAATGTGAGTATAAACTGTGCCCGTCTCTGGTGAACCCGTCTATAAGACATTTTTTTGAACTGACTTGATGCTATTTGGTTCAATTGCTGTAATTTTTCTTCAAATGGATATTGTGTGAGTCCCGATAGTTTGGAACTTGCAAATATACTTACAGTAGTTATCTATTCTTTGTTTTGATAGCTATATCCGTGAAAGGCCTTTTATCAACAAAATTGTTCGCTTCCGTGACCATGCTGACTGAGGAGGAGCATAAAGCTTTTTAGAATGCTGTTGGAGTTGGAGGTCAGAATATGGTCACTCTCATGCCCCACTTGGTACAAGGAATGGAATGATCATTCTTATACTCTCATTCTATTACCTTGTTTGATTCACTTATTGAAATGCTTTTTTATTTGAGAGAATACAATGAAATAATAGTATGGGAATAATAATTCCATACCTCTCCATTCTCTTGTACCAAACTAGGAGTCAATTCATTTCTTGCTCTTTGTTTCTGTCTGGATATGGAATGAACATAACATGGCTCTCAATGCGAGGAAATCTAACCTCGTCCCCTGCCTACCAGTTTGAAAGTCTGAAAATAAATAAAATAAAAGCAATCTTCCTCCTTATGCAATGGATATGCTTTAGAATTATAGGAATTGATTGTCCCAGTTACAAGATTAAAGCATGGCCTGGCTATATTTTGTTGACCATTGTATTAATTTGATTGCCAGTTTACAAATTTTGCATCAAATTATCCATTTCAGGGTCTCTCCTTTCTGCTCTTTGTTTCTTGCGCCAAAATGGTTTTGATTATTTGTCATGTCAGACTGCATTTTCAATGACAAAGTCACCAAAGAAAGGAACAAGGAAATTATATATTTTCTTATGCTGTTTATAAAGCTAGGTTTTTATGTCTCAGAACTGATTGAATATATGTTATTCTCAGCAAATTGCAAGCAAGGCAGCTGTAGACCAGATGTGGATGGCTTTGAGAAGAGAGACACACAATAACGGTGACAGGAAGTCGGTTAAATTTACCATTTCAGAATTTTGAGTTTATTGGTATTTGTATTCTTTGATACCAAAGCTTGTTTTCCAATTCCTTTTTCATTCATACCCGGTGTAATTTACATTGTCTTATACATGCATACACATAGATATATTTGAAGTTTATCATAATCTTGTATTAGATCAGACAAAACCCTTGGAAAATTTTATGTCATTTTTTTCCCCGAAATTGAACTTTGGAATGATTGTTCCAATATTCTAATGTCCTTTTTTTTTTTTTTTTTTTGAGCATTCAATGGAAAAACTTTTGTAGGGGGCATAGGCGAGGAATTGAAAGGTCCTATGAGAACCGAGTCAGGTGTTTTAATTTGTGGGTTAGATCTTGAAGCTCAACCGTAACTATTCTTGAGCCCTCCCATAACTTCATTCTGCTTGCAAGAAAAATCAAAGGATAATATAGAAGGCATGGGACAAAAAATGTTACTATTTATCTGCATACTTGGTCCTCTCCCAAAAAAAAAAAAAAAAAAAGACAAAATGTTAATGGAAACATGTCTGATATTCCATTTACCCAATTCGTTTCAACATACAATGGAGTAGAGAGAAGACTAGGAAAGTGGCTAACCACAAGCACCGCTGTCTCCACCATGACACCCATATTATAAATAACTTTTCGCGCTGCCATGCCACTCCACCATCGGCTCTTGATTCACCGTGTCCACACCTCACATGTAGTTCACCTGTTTTTTAATAGTTTTCTTCCCTTCTTTCTTTTGAGAGTTATTTGGGGCAAATAAATTTAGTTTAGATGTTATTATGATGCTTATTGTACGTAATTGTTAAGAATATCTGCATTTAGTAAACGCTATAGTGTTTCTGAGAATCGTTCGATCAAATTTGGGGTTCATATATTGATTCAACGGTTCACATGAACAATCTAGAATCCTGTAGTAAAAATGCACCAACTCTTCCTAATTTGAATGTCGGGGCAAATGAAAGTATGAAAGTGATGATTTGTAGGACATGCATGGGCATATAGGTTGTCCTCCAATCCAAGTCGCTACCCAACAGCAGCTGCCTTTGGTAATTATAAGCTTTGAAAGCTCTACTTTGGGTAAGAAAAAGGTGGGTAAAGATGATGGAAAACCTATGATTAAAGATGTAGACTCTCACGCTCACTCAATTCACTAGGCGTTTAGGCAACAAGTATCCAACAAACAAAAAAATCAAAGCTGAAGACTTCCATCGTCTTACAAAACAACATCATGATGGGTTCAAGTGTTTTCCTATTTTGCTTAAAACGTTGGATTCCATAATGGATTTCACACCTAATCTTTGCTTCGAAATGCAGAAATCCTTGAGTGCCACTAACGCGTAATTAAATCTGTAAAAACCAAAAGAATTTATAAAAAAAAAAAAAAAAAAAACTCTTAAAAATTGACCCAATGCTCCATTTAAGTTATCTCTTTGATATCATTTGTTTAAATTTGCCTCCATTCTTAAAAAATCATTTAATTTTAACTTTATGGGAAAGAAAGGTTGGTTCTACAGCAGGTAGGCTAGATTAGTGATTAACCCACTTACCCCACTTTGGGCTTAAATGAAGGCCCTACAGTACTAACCAAAACCAGGCTGACCTACAAGGGCCCCTCCTCTGGGAATCTAATCTTGACCAAGATTAATTTCTTCCACTTTCAATTATATAAACGAAAGCTAATTAATGAGCTTTTGACATTTATTAGAAGGTCCAGTGACTCAATAAAATATTTATCATTATTTTGCCTTTTCAGAAACAATTAAGATGAAATTTGTTTAAAAAATAAAACAAATCTGCATATTAAGAAAAAAAATATTAGAAAAAATACAAGGATGCTCTCTCTCTCTCTCTCTCACACACACACACACACCTACCAGTTTCTTGTTTTAACTCAATTTCTTGGCTTGGCATGTTATTTATGTGCGTTGTATCCATAACTGATTCTGATCATCTTTAAAATAGAAAAAGGTGGGTGGAAGCTCTCATCTGGGGAAATTCCCAATACTTGTTTGGTTTTCTATTCTTTCTTTGTATCTACTTTAGAAGGTCTAAATCATTTGGCTTGTCCATTATTTTATGAAAATCTTCACACAACATAACCTCAAAAATGTTTTTAGTAAAGCAACTTTATTTTACCAACACCAAAAATCAAAATGATAAAACATTGACATGCATGTAATGATGCACATGGGGCCATGCACTTTTGAAATTAATCCTCTCTCATCTTCACAAAATCAATCCCTTAGTAGGTAAAAAGTTTTCAAATGTATGATTATTACTGTAATAGTTTCCATTAATCGCAAGCACTTATTTTGTTTTACACATATAGATATATATATATATATACACATATTCTTTTAACTTTCTAATCACCCAAAAACTTGAACTTGTTTTTATAGTTTCCAACGGCTAAACAACAAAATTTAGCTTGTAAAAATCAACTTTGGGTTAATTAAATGATCCATTGTCCTGAAACTTTTTCTTATTAAATAGACAGTTTCCTTTCTATTAATTTCTATCCTGTCCTTTTTCTTGCATTGAACCTCATACAATAAATTAAAAAAAAAAAAAAGAAAAAAAAAAAAGAAAGAAAGAAAACTTAAGGACCTAATTTATCGAAACATCATGTATAAATATAAATATATATATTGATGCAATGATTGGAGAATACTTGGCTGTATTTGATTTGATTAACTGGGAATGATGTGTTAAAAATGCTTCCAAGTAGTGAGTGCAATTTGGTCAGTTGATCTATTGAAGGGTAAAAAAATAATATAATATACATATATAATTTGGATATATAGTGTCTAAATATGGGCGGTGGGGACTATTAATTAATTTGTGTAGTTGAGGAATACTATCTACAAAAGGTAAAATTTTTGACTTTGGATGGAAGGGATTCTCACATGCCAATTTCCCACTCATCTTCGAGCAATCCCTAATGATTTTGTCCTGCACTAAGCCAATAAAGTGCTATAATGTTGCCAAAGAAACAGCCTCATTCCTCTCTGTGGGTGGAGAGGGAGAGAGAGAGAGAGAGAGAGAGAGAGGTGGGTTGATTGTGAAGTCAAACGTTACGGTTTGTCATTTGTCGTCTCTGCTTGGACAGTGTGGACATGACCGGTGAGTCAGGTAATCCATAACTCCATAGCCTCTTTAGCACAGTTGAACAAAAAGGGGTGGCGACGGCCTAAAAAATTCTAAAAATACGGAAATTTACCACTGAAATATGTTTTAAAGAATTTATAAATTACATAGGTTTATTCTTTAAAATTTCGACAAAATTACTATTTTATTTATTATATAAATTTTCCCTCCTCTAACTTTGAGAGGTAGCTCAATTGGTAAAATCTTGAGTTTGCTTCCCAGAGATCACTAGTTCGAGTCTCTTCCGGACCACTGAGGATTTATCCAGTCGTTAAACTCCCAAGGATTAGCAGAGATGTTCGTAAACTAGTCCGGACATTCTAAATTATTAAAAAAAAAAAAATTCCCCTTATGCGTACTCAAAATTTTCAATTGCTAATTAAGCCAAGTCTTCTCCCAGCAGAAAACGCCCAGCTCCTAAAGCTAAAACAGTCATTTAATTTAAGGCTTTGAGTTTGAAATCGATCCGAAATTTTTTTAAGTTGATAAGAAATTTATTAAAAAAGTATTTTCTTGGCATTTTGAAAAATTCAAAATGCAAATTTAAGGCGCAAATGGAGCAATAGTAAGATAACCATTTTACGAATCCTGTTCTTATCAATTTAATTTTTCTGAGTTGATGTAAAAAATTGTTAAGAAATGTTTTAAAACTTTTGTGATATTTAGATCTTGCGGAAACATAAAAGAGTAAAAAGAAAAAAGAAAAATTACCAACTTTTAGTATTTTAAGTGTTTCGTAAAATATTAAAAATTATCATTTTTGCTGAATTGGCTAGTTACCACACCACCAATTTTTGCTGAGTTAGTAGGGCTAATAGCTACTTTATTTTAATGCAATTCAAAATTTTTAAAATTTTTATTTGTTTTACGGAATACATAAAAAAAATTATTTACTAATTTTTGTCAAAAAGTTTTTCTAAATTTTATTTTTTATTTTTTATTTTGAACTTATTTTTCATTTTATGTTTTTAAAAATAAAAAAAATAGCTTAAAATGTATTTAGATACTTGTATTTTAAAAATTTATTTTAAAAAATAGAAAATAGGTTTACATATGAAATAAAAAAATGTCAAAAAATTGTTTTGATCATTTTCAATTCAAAATAAAAAAAAATCTCAAAATAAAAAAAATAGAGTATTTTTTGTTTTTTATTTTAGAATTTTTAAAGTATAAAATGTATAAAATAAAAAATAGAAAGCAGAAAACGAAAAAGTAAGCAAAATGCCATCTTAACTTTTAAACAAGGTTTTGGAATGTAAATTTAGGTTGAAAAGAGAAGTTATGGCTAAAACATTTATTTTACGATCCAAGTGGGTTATTAATATAAGAATAATTATTTTAAAAATAATAAGATCTTGGCTTAATTTTTTTAATACCAATAAGTAAATAAATTCAAATAAGAGTAGATTCTACTTTATTCCCGCATATACAATCATTCTATAATAAGGCCCACCTCCACTTTTTCTTTGCACCTTTTGGATCTTCTTCGCTCAAGTTGTTTTTGTGCTTTGGGCTTCCGTTGATTTTTTTGTTTAACGCAAGTTTTGTTCACTTTGCAGCTTGGATTTTACTCTCACAACATTCCCAATTAACTTTCGACGCGTAGCACATCACCAATAGCCAACCCTGCAGTTACACTAATCCAAAACTTTGCATCCATTTTTTAGAAATTATATATATATATATATGTATGTTGTAATGAATCAACACATTCAATTTTACATGAACAGTATATAAAGTGATTAAGGGGCGTTTTGAGTTAAAAAAATAATAAAATTTAATAAAGTTATAAATTCATAATTCGTATAATTCGTATAGTAAAATAAAAAATTATATAGTTTTTAAAAATTTATGATATTTTTTAACAATTTTTAAAATTTTAATCAAAATTTAAGATAATTAGACAAAAATTTTGTCAATATATTCGTATAATTTGCATTTATATGCAATGAGGAAATTGTTGTAGATATGGAGGAAAATTAGATTTGAATCCCTCCCACTTTAGAATTTCAGGACTGCAGTGGATTTTTCACTGCAAGGACTACAGAATTTAAATCAACGACTAAGATACAATGAAGATAAGTTTGATTGATTTAATAAATATTACAATAGATGTTATTTGATAAAACTAATTAATCTTTATTGTATTTCAATTATTAATTTAAATACCGCAACCTGTAAAAAATCGACCGCAACCCCTGTAACTCCCCCACTTTATTCCCTCTCCTGCATGATCATTTATTATTCATTGGTTTTTTGGATTTATTATGCATTAATTGCATATATAAAAAGGTAAGATTAAAGGGGGTAATGATCCGTGAATGAAGACCGAGGGCTCGATGAGAAGAAGGGTAAATTTGCTCTGGCCAAATTACTTTCAAATAAAAAATTCATCAAATAAAAAATTCATCTGTGTGAATTTTTATTTTTATTCATTTTTGGGTAATTTTTTTCGATTATATATAACATTGTCAAAAATCTTAGAAAAAAAAATAATACATAAACTAAATTAAACCTTTTTTTCCTATTAGATGAGATCGACTATATAGATTTAACGATACCAATCAAATCTGTTAAGGATTATATCATCTGTTAGATCCATGTACGTAAGATCATTTTTAATAATTACTTTTCAACTGTTCTTGGGTCTCCCTCATTTTAATCAATTTTCTCTCATTTTATCTTCAATCGGTGCTATTCCTACTTTGCCCATAATCTCCTCATTCCTAATCTTATCTCTCCTTGTAATCCCGCACATCTATATTAACATTCTCATATTCGCAACTGTCATATTCTGAACATGATTATATTTTATTGCCCAATACTTTGATCCATATGATAACGCTGGTCTTACTATCACCTTATAATTAAAAAAAAAAAACAATACATAAATAAAATCAATTAAAGTATGGGTTTGATGTGTTTAGATGGTATGAATTAGTATGACTTTTGAAATATTTAGAAAAAATGATTTAAAAATAAATAATTGGGAGTTTATTTTTAAATGGGTTTTGAGATGTTTATTAATTTATAAAATGACACATATACCCTATCTATTCATTAAAAAATAAGTACTGGATTGCACATATAAAATAATATATTATGATATATATTAAAGTAAAATAAAAAAAAAAAGTATTACAAAAATAATATCCAAAAATACTAATTTAAATAAATTACACCCATTTTATAGATCATCCAAAATATATAAGATTCAAAAATCTTGTCCAAATAAGTTAACTCTAAATTATAGACTATCCAATTTTTATAATATTGAAGTTGCTATAATGTCAAATTAGGAATATAAGACCTTGTTTGATAACCTTTTATGATTAATTTTTTTCTATTTATGTTTATAGAATTCTGAAAATAAGTAACAAAAATATATTTATTAAACTTGTTTTTAATTTTTTTATCCAAAAAAATAAAAACTTAAATAAAAAAATAAATAGAAAAAGTATTTTCACTCTGATTTTTTATTTTATAAATATTTTTCACCTTGTCCTTTTTTATTACATCATATTAAAGTAAATTATTTTATTTAAATATTTTATTAAATACAAATTATTTCCAATAAATAATATAATATAATATAATCAATTCAATTTGATTTATTAATATGAAATATATTTTTAACAAATAATATAATTATATTAGTTAAATTAAATTATTTAATTAAAGTAATAATTAATTTAATTTAATTTAATTTAATTAATATAAATATATTTAATTAAAAATTTATTTTAATAAATAATATGATTAAATTAATTAATATATTTTATTTGCTGCATTAAGATATTTTAAATAAATAATATAATTAATTTTTTTTATTTAGTATTTTAGTTTAATTAATTATATTTATTAAATTAAATTAATATAAAATATATTTTATTAATAGGGTTTAATTACGGAAGGTTATGTTAAGATTTCATTATTTTAACATAGGTGTTACTGTCTAAAAGTTTATAAAATCATAAAAATTTTCTAAATCAGGGTGTTCGAAAAATAAGAATAAAACACTTGTTTATGAATTTTGAGGTATTCTTATAGTTTTGTCGAACACCCCAAAATCAATCACTTAACACTCGACTATGATTTATATAAACATCTCAAAATTCATACTTTAAAAATACCTCAAAACTCATAAAATTTTGACATTCAAATACATCTTTAGATCATATTGAAACTCCTCCCTACGTGACAATAAAATTGGATAAATTTTCTAAATAAAGGATTGCACTTGCAATTGTTAGCGTCCGCGTGGTGTCACTTTCACCAAAACTATTTTCCTCACTGATCAAAGTGCCCCCTACCATGGTCCATGGAACGCCCCAGGGACTTATGTTAAAAGAGTGTTTGGATGACAGGAAAAAAAATTATAAACAAAAGTATAGAAGATTAATGTAAAAATAATAAAATTTAATTAGAAAAGATTAATAATTTTTTATAAAATTTAATAAATCAAACATCTCTTTAATTAATTAGTTCGAGGAACTTCCATGTGAACACGCTATATCTCTACAACTTCTTTTTGATGAATAAAAGCAAAGACCAAATATCATAGGATGGAACGTGGGGGCCATTGTCCCTTCCCATGAGCAAACTTTCCATAGTGCTAGGCTTGTCCTGCTTCGCTTAATTCAAAGGTGAAAGGGAGCGGAGCGATTCAACGTTTTAAAAATTATTTAAAAGTTATAAGCGTTATTGTCGAATTATTAGTTAAAAAATATATATTTAAATTTATTGACATATATTTGCGTAAATAATATTAAATGTTGATGCTAATTTTTTCGTACCCCACAGTAGGTCTCACTAACCGATATTATCGGCTTTGGCATCGTGTAGCATACTACGTAGTTTTGGGCTACGTGGCTCTTACCACACGGAGTCATACCTGGCAGCTTCACGGTTTTGTCTCCCCTAAAGGGAAAAAGGCCTCGTTGCTAGAGAGAAAGGGTAAATATTTTTATTAGGTGTCTCAGTGCCCGACTCCTAACCAATGTGGAACGATAGTGATATCAACATTGAATATATAAATAGATTTTAAACATATATAGATGTAATTTAACAACATTATTCTGCACATGGATTTTGTATAACAATTTCATATATAATTATTAATTTATTATCTTTATAAATAACTTTTCTCAGTATTATTTATAGTTATTCCCAAATCTTTCATGTGACTTAAGCTCCATTTGAAGGTTTGATATTCGATTAAAAAAAAAAAAAACTGAAAATTTTTAAAAATTATTTACTTTTTATCTTACTGTACAAATTACGAACCCATAACTTTTTTCAAATTTAATCAACTTTTTTCAATCTAACTACACCCTTAGTTATTGTAATGTTTTGATAATTTTAAACGAGTACTGAAGTGGATACAAGTACAATCAGAATTAGAATTAGAATCTAAATAATATGTCGTACGAGAAGGCGTTATGCGTATCCTAAAGGATATAAGTACAGAGATAGAAATTACACCACTTTTAAAGATATGAGTACGATGATAAAAATTAAACCACTCCTAAATATTGAATTTCATTATAAAAAAGTAAAGTATAAAAAAAAGTAATTGCAGCGTAATTGAAAGAGTTAAATTAAATGACATGAAAGATAAATGACGATAAAGATAAAGATTTGATTTGATGCGTGATACAAATACCCTTCTTTGGTTACCTTCATCATCCATACTTGTATTTGTAGAAAATAACTGATATTTGTAACTTTTTGTAACTTCCAGCCACTCCCAAAACTCTCCCCTTATACATTACTCTTAGGTGGTGGTTTTGATGGTTGTGTTGTAATTTTTTTGGGTAGTTACAACTAACGATAATTTTTATTATTCTATTCATGTCATTAAATTTAAGTGCCAAAAATTAAGGTAAATCGGTCAAATATGTAGGTTGTATATCTTCATAACCAAATATTATCAAAGTAAATCAACAATTGAAAATTTTTATAGCCGAGTATTTTATGTTCAAAGATAATATCTACTAAATCAAATATCGACCAAAAATTCCTGGTCGATTAAAGAAAACAAAATTTTATGGACAGATTGTGGAAAACTCAAACAAATCTTATTAGGCCAATATTTTAGGAACAAGTAGTAACTAAATTATATATTCATGTAAAAAAAATTACATTAACCATACAAACAATTAGATAGTTCCCTTGTTGCAAAAAAAAAAATTATAATTTCATTAAAAATATTTCCCATTAACATCATTATAATTTCCGCTATAAAGATCATATAATTTCTTCAATGTAAATAAAAAAAAAAAAAAAAAATCATACAAAAATCATATAATTTCTTTAATGTAAAAAAATCTTATCATTCTTTAAAAAAAAAATTCCCACTAATAATAGCTTTATAATTCCCACTAAAACAAATTACCAGTAATACAAAATCGTACAATTCATATAATTCTGTTAATGTAAAAAAAATCATATAGTTTCTTTAATGTAAAAAAAAAAAAATCAATAATTCCTTAAAATATATTTCCCACGGAAAACATTGATAAAAATTGGTATGGATTGATAATGCTAGATTTGCTGTTTGGATTAATAACCTCTCTTCCGCGTGATGTGGCCAAAGCCAGCCCTCTATTTAAACCATTGTAGGTAATGTTTGGAGGGGTAAAATTGGCTTAAAAAAATGGCAAAAAAATATTAATTTTTAATATTTTAATTATAGATTAGTATTTTGTCTACGTGATAAATTATTAATTTTACTTATGTAGTAAAGAGTGTAATAGTCATTTTATTTTAATCTAATTTAAAAATTATAAAAATTTTACTAAATGCACAAAAAATATAAAAGATTATCAAAAATTTTACTAAATATTTAAAACATTATAAAAAATTACTTAAATTTTTTTTATTATTTTATCAAATATATCAAAAATTTCACATGCCAAAAATTGTCAAAAGCTAGTATTTACCCGTGCCAAATGCATAAAAATAAAAAATGAGTAGCAGCCGTTGATCTAACATATAAACGTCAAATCAATGACTTGATTTGTCATATAGATGATTTATATAATAACAGCCGTTAATCTAATATATAAATATCAAATCAATGACCTGATTTATTATATAGATTATCATAATATTAATATGCCTAGAAAACTAAATTTGTTTTGAATTCGAGACTTTGACAAAAATAACTATGGGGAATAGGGTTGTCCCTATCATCTTAGTCGCTTTCACGATTATTTGTCACCTCTCTTTAAGAGACCTACTCAATTTATCTTACCGAATATAAAATTATTGGGAGAAACGCCTTTCAAAAAGGGATGGAAGATAAATTGTTAAATCACCAATTATCTTAAAAGTTTAAATTATTAAGAAATTGGTTTAATAATATATATTAAGTTATTTCAACACTCCCTTTCTCGTGTAACTCCTAATTTGCACGTGGAGCAAACAAGCAAACCAAATCAAATAAGGTGTACCAATATAAAGTGTACAATAATAAATGAGAGATACCAGAGTTCTGATACTATGTTAAGTCACATATTGTCTTAAAAGATTACGTTATTAGGAAATAAGTCCAACAGTGTATATCAAGTTATTTCAATAGTTTTCCTCAAATTTGTACGTGAAATAGAGACAATCAAATAAAATCAAACAAGGTGCACTAATATAAGCAAACGAAATGCACAACAATAAATAAGAAATAACAAGATTTAAATTCAGAACCTCCTGAAATCGAAACTTTTAATTAAAGAAGGATAATAACATATAAAAATAGAAGTTTCAACTTTAGAATTTAAGTATTAAATTGAGGGAAACCTATTTTTTACGAGAGAGAATTAACTTTTCTCATGACTCAATATGTAACAATTCCTAGCAATCTCTTTCACGCTTCTTCGTATAAACATAGAGACGTATAAATTATTATGAGACTAAAAAATATATATATATATATATGTATATAAAGGACTATGCGACTTATGACATGCCGATTGCCAGTATTCACTATAAAAGGGTCTTGTACCTTCGTTGGTTTATTATGACTATGGCCAGCCACGCCAGTTGCTAGATTGGGTGGGGCAAAAAGGCTAGGGATATGCTAGCATTCTTTCGGCAAGGCCCGGATATACCAATTAAAGGGGCACAAGTGACTGCAATTACTTTCCAACTGACCCTGCAGGCTATGCGTCATCGTTTTTGCTCTCCAAAATCAAAGATTCTTTATACATTTTGGTCGTTAACGTTACATCTAGGTGGTGTTTGGACAGAAAAAATAAAATAAAATAAAAGTATAAAAATTTGATATAAAATAATATACAGTAAAATTTGATTAAAAAAATTAATGTAAATTAGTAAATTTTTTATTATATTTTAGTAAACCAAACACCTCTTGTTGAGCAAATCTAATATAATAAATGAAAAGGATATCTTAAGACTAATTATGGTTATGATGTAATTTCGTCAAAATTTTTAAAAAAATTTAAATGATAAAATTTTAAAATAAATTATATAAATTTTAATCTAAGTATGTATTTTGTCATTTAAAAAATTTAATATAGCATAATAATTAAAGAATTAATACAAAATTGCTTGAATTTATTGAACAGTTCTTAAAAAGAAATCAAATAACAAAAACTATATAATTTATTTTTTATACACACACAAATAAATAAGTTACTAGTCTTTATTCATGTGATACACAAAATTGTATAATATTTTTTATGAATAAAATATAATTTTTTAAATACATTACAAAATATTTCAATAAAATTGCACAAGCTATATCATCATTTTAGAGTACCAATTAGGTATTTTAGGAATTTCAGTTTTATGTCGAAATCAATTTTTCATTCATATAGTTAATAGTTATATATATACATAATTATCTTTTAGGCCAAAAAAAAAAAAATACCCTTCCTTCTATTT
>JAVXUM010000040.1:4034349-4051136 GCA_035590655.1 Pouteria glomerata
TGACAAGTGAAATAGTTGTAGCATATTACTTGAAAAAAAATCATAAAAATCTATTTTATTTGACAAAATTATACAAAAATTACTTAATTTTTAAAATCAGTAAAATCACCTATAAAATTGAGATTTTACTGATTTTACGTCCCAAAATCGAGATTTTACTTATTTTGCCCCTATTAAAATTTTACATAGAATCGAACAAGTTTACCCACTCTAACATCGTAAAACCGTAAGATTTTAAGATTTAAATTGGAATTTTAATAACATTGATTGGACCTACGTGTCAGTTTTTGTCTTTATTAATGAATGTGATTGAATTTACTAGTGAATGTGACTAAATTTACCGCTAAATATGATACAATTTACCAATTGATGTGATGGTTTATTTTACCATTCAATAAGTCATTTTTTAACTGTCAACTGTGACCAAATTTACATATTTTTTGATCGGTACAGTACCGTAAACCACTAGTTCCTTACCATGGAATTTTCTGGAATCACAAGTATTATTGGTTTGATGGAAGGTCACCATCCTTTTTTGGACTGCCCTGACATGGGTTTTGCAATAATAGAGGGAACACCTAGTATTACCTGAAGTCATTTATTATATACAGTCAATTGGGGTGGTTAGGTGGATAATTTCGATGTTGTACACTTGATTACCGTTGGCGTCGAAGATGCTGCGGTTGTAGTTGAAGATGTTGTTATCTTATTCCTTAGATTATGGTTGAGAAGCAGTGTTTACATGAACTCCAATATTGGCGAATTTAGAGGCAGATTTTTAGGGTAAGCGTGGCACTAGTTATCCATTTGACTGGAGATCATTATCTCCTGTTACTTTCCTGTGGATCATCCGTTTGCTTTTACATTTCCTTTCTTGTTTCTTTCATTCTTATATTGTTTCCACTCAAGTTTGGGAGGGTTGCCTCATCCTTCTTGTAAATTTCTTTTTTCTATCTTTAACAAAAATATATGTGCTGATCTGATGGGAATTACCACTGAACAATAGTATGTGTTTTGTGATGGTATCAGATTCTCTTCTGAGCTTCCAAAGTACTCTGCAAGTTGCCTTATGACAGCTCAAAAATGTTTCTAATTTGTGATAGAGTTATTGAGGTTAATCTGATATGTGTGCTTGTTTTTATGTATTTGTTTGCAGTTATGCAGCTGTCGAGGTGGAAGTTAAAAACAAAGGGGAGGATGCTTTTAAGCCAGATATATATGGGGATGCAATAATAATAGAGCGCAGGATTTTGGAAAAGACCAGTTCTACTGCCTTAAAGAATCATCAAGGTTTTTCTACTCATCCTTCTTTAGTTTGTCCAAAATATGATTTCTTGATACTAGAATTGCGCAAGGTAGTTACTTTCAGGAATGAGTGAAGTGCCCTAGAACTTGCTTGATTCTTTTTCTTTTTCTTCTTTTTTTTTTTTTTGGGTAAATACTTTGCTTGATTCTAAGAAGACAAAAAATGAGTGTGTGGGAACCTTGCATACCGTCAGGTTATGATGGCTGTTGTTATATTCCATATTTTATCATGTTCTTTTCCTAAGACCCTTTGTCATTGATTGAATATGAAATGTTGGCTTGAGAGTCATCTTGTCATCAAGGAGAATCTTTCCATAGAGAAATATTCTTTCCCTTGGGTGATAAGATTTTTGTTTTTTAAGTTAATTCCTTAGTTCTTCAATATATTTCCTTTTTCCTTTGTTGAAGGCTAGCTTGACAGTTTTTGCATTATATTGTCTGTTATTCTTAATATTCTGCTTTGTTTGTTTATTAGAATTGTTTTAAATTTTTTGCTAAATAAGATAAATTGACAACGCACACCTTAAGGGGGTGAACCCTTACAAATTAGCAACCGACGTCAAGGAAATCAGGAAAGAAGGGGGAGAAAATTTATGTTTAAGCCAAGCATACAAGGAAACAAGAATACTTTTCTTTAAAAAATGAATGGCATGTTCCTTCCTGTCAAAAGCTCTAGCATTTCTTTCCCTTTGAGGACCACAAAGCAAAAGAAAAGGAACAAGACTCCAAATACACTTCACTGTTGGACTAGCACAACTATGTGCCAAGACAAGAACAAGTCCAATTTTGGAGCTGGCATAAGTAACCCACTCAATATCTGTTTCTGAAAAGGGGCAGATGAGCCCATGGTAATTTTGCAAAATAAGTGAGTATTGAGAATGATAAAAGTTTTTCATCTTTGCTTATCCTATATTGAGCCAATGGCTAAATCAAACCTCATGTTAGACATATGAATGGTTTTAGTAATTTTGAAATGTTTTGATTCACATTATGAACTTTTTGGCCAATCTTCTCTTGGAATGTACAGTATGGGGCTGTGCAATTGGATTATTCTAGTTACTGTTAAATCATTTTGTGTTATTTATTTATTTAAATGTCACAACTCTTCATGACATATAGAGTTGTTGCTACTCATTTTTTTTGGGTGCTATTTTGCAGGAAGAAAGGTAGCTAGTCGTAGGGAGGATTTACGTGAGCTTATAGAACATTTCAATGTGAGTTTTGGATGATAATATATGCAGACTCGTGTCATCCTTTACTCCGTTATCTATTAATATATTGTATAAAGGGCTATAATTGCATCTATTATTTGGTAAAAAACAGCTGCTGCATGGTTTGTCTAACTTGTGTTTTTGGTATTTAAACACAGTTTTCTTGTGTACTAGGTACATAAATGTTCCCAAAAAAAAAAAAAAAAATACTAATAAATAAAAAGAAAAAAAATAAAGAAATAAATAAATTTTGCTACTCTTTTTCCCATCTTATTTGGGGTATGATATTGGTTATTGAGCCATCAACGTGGGGCAGGGTTTGTTCAAACTCAATTTTCTTACAGGTTGGAAAGGGGCTTCGGTCTACATACTCGATCTTGATTTAGGTATGGCTAATGTATTCCTAAGAACCTGACCCCAACTTGGTCCTGGTCTGATTTAGTATGGAGTAGATCAAGTTTGATGCATACGTGTCCTGCTGAAATAGAAGAGGTCACTATTTACCCAATATCCCGAAGGCCCCACACGTTATCTTTATTTGTGCAAATGACATGATCCAATCTTTGTAATTTTTCTTCTTCCTTTTTCCTTCGGTGCGTTTAGACCAGGCTTGTTATAAACTTCACAAGTTTTCAAGGGCTTGAGGGTTGGAAATGAACTTTTTTTAGGGATGACAATTTAACCGAAGAACTCGGTTCCTGCTTCGATTCGACCCTCATAGGGCAGGTTCAGGATTTCAATAATATTTTCAAAGCAATAATTGGACAAATGATCTCAACCGCGCTGATCTTGATTACATAATAAAATATGTTAAACGGCCTTTTTATATTATGATTGTACACGAATAATATATTTGTCAATAAAAAAATTATTGTACTAATAGTTTTTTATTATATTTTATATTAATATAATTTGTATTATTTTATTTTTTATGAAAATTATTTTTCCTTTTGATATCCTAGTGGGTGGATATGGAATAGTGGAATTCAACCTATCATGAGTATGGAGCGGGTTTTTCCTAGTAGGATTGAAGTAGGGTTGAGCTAAATGCATCCTGGACCTGCCTTGTTGCCAATTCCTAATTTCCTTGATCTTGGAGGCATTTAGGTATGATTCTGTATTGCCAAGAGCCTAACTCTGATTTTTTGTCAACAACAATTCCTTTGCAAGGTGTTTGTAAGGAGTTTATGTTGTGTACCCTATTAGGAGGGTGGTATTACAGGGTTGAATATTTTTAACAAAGATTATGAGAAAAATGGCTTTTGAGATTTATTTTTGAGTGGAATAGGTTTTAGCAACGATTGGTGATGAAGTATGGTTTCTTGTGGCTAGATTGGACCACCTCTGAGGTCTCTCTTTCATGACCTTGGGTTATGGAAAGGGATTTGATGGTTGTGGTATGAGTTTGTGGAGCGTATTAGATTGGTTGTGAAAATGGGGAATGGTTATATCTTGGCCTCATGGTGCGAGAAGCTAAGTTTGGAAGAAGCCTTCCTTACTATTTAATCATTAGCATTTGAGGAGGCGTTGGTCAAGGACAATGTTTGGTTGATGAATAGTCACGTACATTGTTGCTTCACCTTGAGGAGATTTGTGCATAATTGTGGTTTGAGAGCTTTTCAAGCTCTTTTTGGGTTATTTGCTAAGCCTTTGTTAGGGAAGAAGTGAATGGAGGTGAAAGGAAATAAACAAGAGGAGGTGAATGGGAGGGAAGGGAAGTAAATGAAGGTAACCCATTCACCTCCATTAACCAACTTTTTATCACCCCCAATTTGGGGTGTAAAAGGTGTAAAATTTTTTTAAATTGTACTTTCTCTATTTGCCCAATGTTTTTCATAATTTGCATAAGTGTATGTTGCAAGTAAATATATTTTAAAGGGTATAATAGTATTTTTGACCATATTTGTTACCTTACCCTCCATTCCCATCTCTCTCTCTCTCTCTCTCTCTCTCTCTCTCATTGAAGATTCTTTTTAATCTAAAGGTTCTGTTTCATGGGAGTGGCTGGATTATGCTTGAAAATTCACACCCATTCTATGGTGTTTGCTCAAAAAATTGTGCTTTACATTGTGCAGGTTGATGTTGAGAATCCATGTGTGATTATGACCCAAGACAAAAGCAGAGAATTCTTGCATTCTGGGAATGACAAAGATAAATTCAAGGTGAGAAGTTGAACTGGAGAAACACTCTTGCAGATATATTTGTCAATTCATATTGGTTTCAATATAGTTCGTCCATTGCATTTGCTAATTATGGTAGGAGGTTAATATGTCAAGAGAGACTTTTCTCTAGTCACCAAGCTGGTGTGTAGACTTTTTAATTGTAGAATGTTTATGTTTTTCTTTCTTTCTGCTTCTTCTTTTTTATTTTTATTTTTTTTTATTGAGGAGGAGAGGTGGGGGTTGATGTTGGTGGTGTTTGTGTGCTAATAAATAATAATGTGTAACTCAGTTCTTTTTCAAGGCAACACTTCTTTATCAAGTGGATGATCTCTTGAAGAGTATTAGGAATCAGCTGGTTGATGCAAATGGACTGGTTGATGAGCTGGAATCCTCAATAAGACCCATACAAAAGGAACTTAATGAGTTGCAAGTGAAGATTAAAAACATGGAGCATATAGAAGAAATATCTCAACAGGTACAACTGTTAAAGAAGAAGCTTGCGTGGTCATGGGTATATGATGTGGACAAGCACCTCCAGGAGCAAAGTGTAAAGATTGAAACACTGAAAACCCGTATACCAAAATGCCAAGCCCGGATTGATAGGCAAATTGTGAGTAACAAGCATCTTTGCAATTTCAATTTTGTTGTTTATAATTTGAGGCTTAACTAAAATGTATATTCCTAAGTATGTTTACTTGTTTATTTACTATTATGTAAGCATCTACACAAACAGAGTGCTTTAGGGATCTGTAAATGTAATTCATATCATGCTTTTCAGGGGTTCTAATTGGCACCAAATGGTTTTGATTTGTGACTCCATCCAATATTTTTATTTTTTGAAGTGCCTTGTAGGATGGTGTGCTTATTAACCATCCATTCTAAAGTTTACCTGGTTGAGTCGGGCTTGGAATGAGCCATTAGTAAATTGGTTCTATTCATGTTTTGTTTTCTAAACATATCATCTTTGAACTTACTAAAATGGCTTTAGGTTTCCTTTTGGTTCGTTTGCCTCACTAATGGACAGAAATCTCAGTGATGCTTTGGGCTTGTGTTTATGTTTTGGGATTCAACGGTCTCATCTTGATCATTAGTCGGAGTTATGGAGGTTGGTGTGTGTTTTTTAACCTTTTGCATTTTTTGAGTTGGGGAGGGGGTTTTGTGCTGTGGGAGAGTTGAAGAAGTGTGGGCCACAATGCCACTAATGCTAAGCCTCGTTTGCACATTTACAAGGAGTGTAATGGACATCCATTTGAATATCCGAAGCATATGTGTGAAAATTGAAACCTAAGAAGGATATAGAAATGTGGTACGGATGACATGGAATGGTCACGTAAATAAGTCAGTTTTAGAAAAGATTAGGACATGTTAGGGCGAAGACACGTTAATGAATAAATATGTGTATATATATACATACCTTAAAAACAATGCTTTATTCACTTTCATATTAAAAATATGTTTATCTTTTTTTTTGGGGGGGGGGGAATTTATTTATCTTTTATATACCTCTATTTTAGAAAATTCTATAGACAAATAAATTAGAAATTTTAGGTCTTAAAATTTCTAAAATTAAAAATTTAAGGGATAAAGAATTTATCTTATTATTTAATTTCAAACGTTTTATTCAAAAGTATAATTTTTTCATTGTGTTGGAGTGATGGATGTATGTGTCCCTAATGCCCAAATGGTTGTTGGTTCTAAAACAAGTAAATAAAGTCTCTCAAGCAAACTTGACAACTCTTCTAGTTGCTTGTCTTGGACATTTCTCTGGAGTGTTAGGTTCCATGATGTGGTTCTATTGTTATTTTGAGCAAAATCCACTTTAGAGCCCTCTTTATCTGAAGCTAGTTCAAAATTTTTTCATATGGATCATGTATGTGGCTGTACTACACCCATTGATCCTGTCAAAATCTGATTCTTGATTTGTAGAAGATGAACCACAAAAGAAATGGCCATCCTCTACATATGCCTTTCCCTAAGGATGTACCATGCGCTCCCTTAACCTTCTTAATCATCTATTTGCATTTTTCTAAGCCATATTTGTTTCTTGACCTGGGCATTTTGGGTGAAAAGCAATTGGGTGAAAAGTGCTTAAATTGTCTAGTGCAATTTTTTTTTTTTGTTGTCCTTCCTTCAATTGTAGTTGGTGGGACTCGTTGGAAAAGTGGAGTCTGCACTTCCTGATGTTCATTTCAACATTTCTATAGTTTTTAATCTTTAATGTAGGAGGTTGGGTCTTTTTCTCTTTTGTCTAGCTTGATATATTATTGGACTCAATTCCTAACAATTTAAGCTTTTAGGACAATTGATGACTTAATATGGAATTAAAGCTCTAGTTTCAAGAGGCAGGAGGTCTACCCTGGTTCAAGTATTGTTGTCATGTTTTTTCCTACTTCCCCATATTTTCTTGTGTACTTTGCTCTATTTAGGTTGGTGCACTTGTTTGGTTTGATTTTTCTTGTCTTTCTTGTCCACGTGCAAGGCAGGTTGCACGTGAAGGGGAGTGTTAAATTAACCTTATATGCATTGCTGGGCCTATGTTATAATAGTTAAAGCTTTTGGGACAATTGGTGGCCAGCGTTAATAGTCACTCATGTCGGTTGCTAACATTTGAAATGAATCTAATCTCATGCTTTTATAGTGTAAATGTGTAGCAATAGCACTTTGCATTGTGTGATGTTGAAACATTTATTCCATTTTATTACCTCGATTCCTTGAGGATGTTTATGTGTAATCTTTCGGTTTTTACTATCCATTGCTTGTATAATAATTGGATGATTTAGAGGGTTCTATAAGACATTGTTTAATATATTTGACAGGGTAAGATAGAAGAATTGAGGGATCACTTGACCAAGAAGAAAGCTCAAATTGCAAGCATGATGGAAAGGACATCGGAAGTGAGGAGAATGAAGGAAGAACTGCAGCAGAGTCTTTCTATGGTATGTTAAAAAATTGTACATCACTTTGTATGGGAAGGCAAATTAAGATGGTTAGATAAAATATTCATCAATTCCTTCTACTAGCTCTTTTGTGGTTTTTATTTTTATGTTTCCTTTTTGTGCTATTTTCTTTGTTTTTCACTTTCCTTGTTTTCTTAGTACTTTAAAATTTAAAATACCAGCATGTCTTTGGATGCTCAAATTTGCAACATGGTGCAACTGGAAAATTACATTACTGCTCGTGAAGCTTACTGTCCATCTCTGCAAACCACTTTTCATCCAAAAAGAAAAGGGCAATATATTTTGCTTTTATCTTACTAATACAAATCTCATTTCTTAGGCTACAAAAGAACGGCTTGAGCTAGAGGAGGATCATGGCCGTAGAATTAACATCGTCCATAAGATGGTGAAGCGGATGAAGTTGCTTGAGCAGCAAATTCATGAAATTGACGAGCAACATGTTAAGAGCACACAGGTTCTTTTTTCTCACTGTTCTCTTTCTTGGCTATGAGTTACATGTATATTTGAACTTAAAATTAAGGAGTAATTACATTTTTAACCCCATAGGGTTTGCTCTTCTGCGTTTTAAAGACACTTAGTCTCCTTGTAAACACGAATAAAATACGATTGTTAGTTTTTTCTATGGAAGTCAATAGTTTACACATGTTTTATATCAAAATTCATTATAATCAATCAAAATGATATTTATGCCCTGAAAGATTTTTTTTCTCTCTTTTATTTCCCTCCTCCCTCATTTACTACAAAATAAGAAAGAAAAAAGACATTTTTTCGAGGGCATAAATGTTTTAATAGATTATATTGCGTTTTGAAATAAAAATTTATGTTTGAAACCCAAAATTTGTTAATTTGGCATAAAAAACTAGCACTTGCATTTTAGTCGTAATTACTAGGGGTTAAGTGGTGCATTTGAAAATGTTGGGAGGTAAAGTCAAATTCGGTCCAACTCTAAAGAGTCAAAATGTATTACTCCTAAAATTTAAATATGCCTTTTGGACAGGCATTTGTTACTATTTATTTGAGAACATGCTTTAATGTGTCTAGCACTTCCTGAGCAATGTCTAACAAGTGTCAGCATGCGTTGGGCATAGACAGTAAACCTTCTTTAGATTGTTTGTGCTTCTTGCATCCTATTGACTTAATCATATACATGCATGATCTCTTTTATATTGCTTTGCCTTTGTTTTGAGTCCATTGGTTTCTATTTATTATAATGGACAAAGGTTATACATAAACGTTTAATTCATACTTGCTAAATGATATGGAATTGAGTTTCATGATATGGTAATTGGAATTATTGCTAGCTTCTTTGGAGGAGTTTTACTAATCGGTTTTTGCCTAAAAATGCAGTACTTCACATGATATTTTGTTTCAGGTCAGTTCCTGTGAACATATTCACCTCATGCGCTTTCTGTTTCACTGAAGTTAGATTTGCATATTCGTGAAGGCTGTTGCTGTGCATAATTTTTGTTGTTTTTGATATAGTTATTTGTTGAAGCAGAAGCACACTTCCAATAGTGCAAATAATGTCACTGGAAAGTGACAGAGCGAAGTCTCAAATCAATGAAGCTTCAATAAATATCATGTTATAATGTTGTTCATTATTTTCTCCTTTCTGCAACGTGGTTGTTAGTAGAGATTTTGAATGAAATGGTTAACAGATGCAAAACATTATCAAATACAAAATATACTTTTAATATTTGTTTTTGCTGTAGGCTGAGGAATATGAAATTGAGGAAAAGCTGAAGGAAGTTCAAGATGAGTTCAATGCAGCTAATTTAACACTTTCAAGGTTGCTTCTTTGTTATATATTTTAATTGTGGTTATGATATTGATTCAGTTTGAGTCACTTTTATATGGATAGTTTGGTCGAATTAAACTAGTATCATGTAGCAGTGAGTCTGCAAATCGAACGAATATTGTTGAATTTGTGATTTGGATTGGTTTGTGGGATTTCTATATAGCCCATTAGGTGCTAGCCAAATAAGAGAGTTATTGACATATAAGAACTGTCACTTGCAGAGGAGTGTCAAGAGGTTTCAGTTCGGATATATGTTCTAAAGGAAGTGTTTGTATTACTTAGATTATAGACCTATAGGACTTCTTCGAGTGATAAAAAACTTTGTTTGTATTACTTAGATTATAGACCTATAGGACTTCTTCGACTGATAAAATCTTTCATTTCCTAGCTACATGCTCATTTTCTTTTGAAGCCTACTATTTTAGATGCAAGATATTTACTCTTGGGGAAACCCTGAATTACATACTTATGTGAAGTTTAATTTTGTTTATTTATTTATATATACAAATTTTCTTGCAAAAAGAAAAAGAATTGAAGTAATAAGACTCTTAGGGGCGTGATTCTACTTGAATTAATTGTTTAAGGGTGACAAAGGAAGAATATGGTTGTAGTGTAACTAAATGCACGTTGGGTGTGATTCTATCTATGTTTTAAATTGTTTCATCTTATCATCTATGATGTGCTACAATTGTTGATTCCAAAAATAGGATATTGATTTGCGATATTTATTTTTTTTTGATTTGATAATTTTGCTGTTTGTGTATTCATATGTATATATTTGGTATGAGATTCTTTTTAGATGGATGTTTCTCTGACCCTTGTAAATGGTGTCACTTTAGATTGAAGGAAGACGAGGAGGCCTTGTTGGAAAGCGTATCCGTGCAAAAGGATGAAGTAGAAAAGATTGCTCGTGAGGTATGGAATTGTTTTGCTAATAATTTACAAGACTGTTCACGAATTGTTTTGCTAATAATTTACAAGACTGCTCACACAACAGCTGAGAAGGAATGGTCTGTTTAGTTCTGGTATGATGTTGGAAAACTTTGCAATCTAGTATGCTTACCTTGTTTATCGCTTGGGGTAGCATTCTTATTGGTTGGTGCGATCGTGGATATATTTGTTGTTGTTGAGTTTTGATAATGTTTAAAAGTTTAGTTTTCTTGCCATCCATTTCCCAAGTGTTGTGCTTCATCTTGCATTGCATAATGTAGTTCATTAACTCTCAATGCAACATATTGTTTTTGCTTTGTTTTCTATTCTTTTCAGAGGATGTTTGCCTAAATTATGCTTCATGCACTGCCATGAATTTACCTCTTGTTTGCCTAATGCCTATGGTCAACTAAGAACAATTTTAAAAGCTTAAGTTACTAACTTGCTGGTAATTTGAATATTATATCATCAACATGATCTCTTGCTGGTAACTTGAATATTATATCATCAACATGATCTCTTGTGTATCATTTACTCTCATGGGTGGGCCAAGATACCTATCAGGGAGGTAAGGGGATTTGAGCAGAAGACCTCCCTGCTCTAATGGTAGCTTGCAAAACATATTTATTAATTTTCTTTTTGGTTAAATTACACTTTTTACATACTTACACTTTAAACCAAATTCATTTTAGGACCTATGTTTTCAATTTTACTAGTCAATCCTTACACTTAATGGTGAAATTTTATTGTGGCAATTCACACATTACAGATATAAGCTATTTTCCATCACATTTATTTAATGATTGCTGACATAACGGTCAAATTGCAACTTGACTATGAGTATAAGGACTTGATTATTACAATTGAAAGTAGAAGGATTAAAGTGAGATTCGGTATAAAGTACAAGGGTGCAAAATGTAATTTCCCTTAATTATTTTTATTTTATCATTATTTTTTGTTGATATTTTAAGTCATTTATTGTTCCAAAAGTTTAAACTACTAGGAGATTGGCCCAACACTATTTGTCAAGCTATCTTCAACACCCCTAATGGACAACCCCATCTTGCATGTGAACTAGAGAGAGAAACTAATTGAATCAAAGAACAAAATTTACTAGATCAAGAATAAACAGGGAAAGCAGGCACATATAACAAGACTTAAACCTAGGATCTCTTGAAGTCCCAGAGCCACGTACCGGGTTGAATCACCAATTGTCTTAAAAGCTTAAAAAAATAAGAAATGAATCTAACAATGTATGTCAAACTATCTTAAGAGAAACATGTGATAATTAAAAATGTTTGCTGTGGAAAACTACATTATGAAATGCGTATGTAAATTTTTATTCATATATTTGTGCATGAGTTATGAAAAATTGAATTGAGATAGAAAATGTAAAGGGAATTAAAAGATCGACTCATTAGGAGAAGAAAACAGACAGAGAAATAAAACCAAGTCATAGACTTTTTAGGGCTTGATCACAACATTGGGTTTCATTCCGTAATAGCTTAGGTTTCTAGAGGAGTTTGTTGCTAACATGTCCTTGGGTTTTTGGTTACAAGTCTGAAGTTTGAGTTTGTAAATGTTTGTTTGCTCTCATTCTATTTGTTTATGTGCCCCTGTAGTTTGTTGATGTTGGTATCTGCATCTTGTCATCCTTGTTTGTCTCTCCCCACATGTGAGAAAGGCCAAGGGGGAGGCAGTGTGCGAGAGCTTGATGTGCACTACTGACACTATTTCTTAATAATTTAAGCTTAAGGGAAATTAGTTTTCTTATCTAGTATTAACGTTTGATTCTGAGTGGTCCTGAATTCAAATCTCTGCAAATTATGCCTTTTCTTCTGTTATGTTTGTGCCTGTGCACTTTGTTTTGTTTGTTTATATGTGTGTTTGGCTCCCACATGGAAGAAGAAAAGAAATGAAAATTCGAGAAGAAAATATAAAGAAAGAGGGACCTTAAAGAGGGGATGGGGAAAGAGAAAAAGGGCAAAGGGGTCTGGTTGAGAAACACGGGGTGATGTTTTGGTAGTAAATAAATTTAGTTGTGGCTGGAGGGACAGAGCCTAAACTGGTGCTGTGCAGCAGTGATGGTGGTTGTTCAGCAATGTGAGGTAGTCTGCTGTAGTGGGGGGAGGGGGTGTTTGGTAGATGTGGGGCTGATTTATGATGGAAAAAGAAGGTGATGCTTTGTAACTGTGTTTTGTGGAAGAAGAAAGTGAGGGAAAAGGAAGGGAAAAAATATTTTGGAGGGTAAAATCTTCTTTTCAAAGTCTAAATTTTGGAGGCAACACTCTGTCACTTGCTCCATTCAGTTTGTTAGTTTGGATAATTTTATTTTTAATCCATTTTGCAGGTAGTTTTGTTTTTCAGTTAAACTATGATAAGGTAAAATATAATTACCCAAATTATTATCTTGCAAATCTAATAGGTATAAAGTTACTCAGATGAGTCCAACCACATATACAATAAGGGCTTTAGCATTTGAGTCAATTGATCTTATATACATGCAAAAATGCTTCAAACACTTCAGTGCACTTAGTATCATCAATGCTTGAAGAATATCTTTGAATGAAATAAAGCTGGTATGCATATTTCTTTGCTCGTAATGGGGATTGGCCATCTCCCTTTTTCTCCAATTTTATCAATAAATTTTGCTTGTAAAAAAAATAAGCCTAGTATATATGCACATATATATATAGTTAAAAGGAGTGAAAAAGTAGCAATTCCATTTAACTAGGCTTGGATATTTGTTTTTATTTCAATTAACTGGTAAATATCTTTCTTTGGGAAGAAAAAGTTGAGTTCTTCCATATTGCTCTCTGTTTTTTTTTCCCCCTTTTTTTCTTTATCGTTTTTTTGGGAGACATACTATTTCACCGATCGAGTTGTAGATATCTAGCATATTCGTACCTAATGATTTTTCTTCTTTCATTCATTTATACTAGAATTTTCAATTTCATTAAATACCAATTCGTTTCTCGAAACGTTTTATCTCTGCTTTGATTTCTTGCTTATCTTCTTTCTTCTTCTGTAGGAATAGGAAGTCCATATTTGAGGAGACCCGTTTTTGGTTCAATCAAAAAATGATTCTATCATTTCTATAACCGCAATTTAATATAGATTAGATGGATATGTAGCGCATATATGTTTCTTCTTTTATCATTTTCTCACAAAGTATAGTTCTTGTTCGAGGCTCATGCATGGTTGTTTGTTTCAAATGGCTTATTGAAAGCTTGTAATTTTTGTTCTCTGAACGTGATCTATGATTGTTGAGCTTAATAAGGTGTTTGTTGATTTTATTTATTTTTTTTTTTTTTTTCAGATTGAAGATAATGAGAAGAAGCATCGTGAGATTGGTTCACACATTCGTGATCTTCGATTGCATCAAACAAACAAGGTCTGGTTAATTCTTTAGCTTTTAGGCCTTTATTTTACAAATGCATTCTTGAATAATTGAATTTGTTGCCATCCACAAAACATATGTATCTAGTTTTTCATTACAGCTGTATTGCTTACTTGTGGTAATGCTTCCTTTTACCACAGGTTACAGCTTTTGGAGGAGTTAGAGTGACTAATCTTTTACAGGCAATTGAGAGACATCATCATAGATTCAAAAGACCACCCATTGGTCCCATTGGGGCCCACATGGTTAGTGTTTATAAGTGCCTTTCTCAGTTTGTGGGTGTGTGCACGTGTGATGGTGAAGTTATATAGATCCGATATATATTAATTTTTGCCTTCTTGCTCAAGTTCATCATCCAATTGGGTCTTGGTTCAATTGTAGGCTTTGGTTATTATTTTGCTTTGTTTTCTATTATTCTTTCCCTTATAGTGGACCTCTGGAACCTCTTCCAATTTTCAGAAAAGATTTTCCTATTTTGACAAGAAAAAATAGCTATAGTTCATGTACTTGTCTAGTAACATAGTTTGCCCGAACTCTCCTTTGCCTGTAATTTACTAGAAAATAGGTGGGATCAATTGTGCTTCTACCACTTATGCTAGACCTTCGTTAAATGTGGGATGAAGTCCCATGCTCATTTTTCTTAATAAACATTATGTGAAACATGAATATTGTGGTCATCAAGGTATTTGAATCTTTTATCTATATCTATATTAACAAATCTGCTCATTGATATGATATTTATCCTAGGTGGAATGGCTTTCTTTGCTATTGTGGAATGGCTCAGTGAGGGCTTGAGGGTCAATTTCCGCCATAGGATTTCGTGTACATATATATGTTGGGTTGGTGAGTGTAGCTGCCATGTCGGAGAGTGCAATTGCCATATTTTTGGCCTGAGGGGTCAATTTTGAAATTTCAAATTCAAACTTTAGATATATTATATTTTGTAAAATTATACAAATTATATTTTTCTCAATTTTTTTTTACATTTGTCCTATGTCATCAAAGTTTTGCCACTGTTAGATTAACAACCGTTAATCTACGTGAAACTCAAATCAATGAACATGGATTGACAATCCTGAATTGCTTATATTATCTACAAATGTCATGTGTATCTACATAATAATATAGCTCATTGCTTTGACATTTGTATATTTTCAACCTTTAAATTTATTCAATAGTCAGGATTGCTTCTTTCTCTCGCTACTTTGGTTGTCTTTTCAGTTATATCATGAAAACATAACCTCTCACTCTTCTCATATAGTTTTTGAATACTTTTCATATATAAAAGTTTTTAAATTAATATTTTAAAAAATGTGATAATATTTGGCGTGTATAATAATATAATTTTTACACATTTAGTAAACAATGTATGGTATCCTATTAGACAAAGTCAACTAATATTTTTATTTAAATAAAATATATTTAAACTTTAATTTTCTTTAAAATTTTATTAAAAAATAAACATTTAAATTAAAATTTCAATTTTAATGTGCTTACAAATTAAATTTTGGATACATATACTTTTACACTTTTTGTGTTATTTATATAATAAGGAAGTTTAAAATTTTGTATTTAAGGTATTTTCAACCATTGGCTTTGCTCAATAGTCAGGATTATTTTTTTCTTTTTCTCTAACTCTTCCCATAGTTTTTTTGAAATACTTTTCATGTAAAAGATTCTAAATTAATATTTTAAAAAATGTGAAATATTTGTTATAAATAATAAAATTTTATACCTATATTAAACACCATGGATACCTTAATCTCTTTTGATTAGTGATTTTTATTTTTGTAGGTTATTTTTACACTTTTCATGTAGGTTTGCTTTATAAATTTAAATTTGACCTATTACATGCCAAATATTAGCCCATTGATTTGACATTTATATATTTTTAGCTACTATATTTATTGAATGGTTAGGATTATTTCTTTCTCTCTTTACTCTAGTTGTTTTTTCGGTCACTTCACATCAAAATATAATCTCTTACTCTTCACATACATTTTTTGAATACTTTTTACATATAAAAAATTTTAAATTAATATTTTAAAAAAGTGATAATATTTGTAATAATAAAATTGTATCCATTTATTAAATAATATATAGATAATTATTGGACAAAGTTAACTAAATTTTTTTATTTTAAAAAAATTAGATTTAAACTTTAATTTTCCTTAAAAATTTATTTAAAAATAAAAATTTAAATTAAATTTTCAATCTTAATGTGCTTAAACCTTAAATTTTAAATACATATACTTTTACACTCTTTATGTCATTTGTATAATAAGGAAACTTAAAATTTTGAATTTGAGTTATTTTCAACCATTGGGTTTGCTCAATAGTAAGGATTATTTTTCTTTTTCTCTTTACTTTGGTTGTCTTTTCGGTCATTTCATATGAAAACATACTCTCACTCTTCTCATATTTCTAAATTAATATGTTAAAAAAGTGATAATATTTGTAATAAATAATAAAAATTTTATACTTTTATTAATCACTGTATAGATATTGTAGTCTCTTTTGATTAGTGATTTTTATTTTTATAGGTTATTTTTATAGTTTTTTCATGTAGATTTGTTTTATAAATTTAAATTTGAGTTATTTGTGTGCCAAATTATATTTATGTGCCTCTAGGTTTGGGCAATTACTAGTTATTATATAAATTGAGCATTGAAATTGGTTTTTCAATTTTAAAATATATTTGGTGAAGCCCTTTATTGCCTTCCAAAATAACCTTCAAAGATATGGCTATGTCTGTGGCTATTTTTGGTGAAAAAACCCCCTTCACCAAACTATATAGGAAAGCCTGTCATATGGCTATTTTTTTTTTTTTTTTTGGCTTAGT
Source organism: Pouteria glomerata (assembly GCA_035590655.1). NCBI lineage: Eukaryota > Viridiplantae > Streptophyta > Magnoliopsida > Ericales > Sapotaceae > Pouteria > Pouteria glomerata. Next base: position 4,050,955 of record JAVXUM010000040.1, read on the forward strand.
TTGGTAGGTGTGGAAAGAGAAACTACAGAATTTTTCAAGATAGGGAATTGGCCTTATTCAAAGTTAGGAGTATTTTTTTTGTCACAATTGTACAGTCGGGTGAAGGGAGGTATAGATCCAGATATTGAGTTTTTTGTTTTTTTTTTTTTTATTTTTATTGTGGGTTGTTTTAGTTTATTTTT
>JAVXUM010000040.1:4068475-4084457 GCA_035590655.1 Pouteria glomerata
GGTTTTTCCCTGGATAGGGTTTTCCTCGTTAATTCTTGGTGCCTTCATATTTTATTTTTATTGTGTGGATTGGTTGACTAATTTGGGTGATTCGGATAATTTTCAAAAGTTATTGTAGACGAAATTAATTTGCACTCTTATACTACATGGTATTTTCTATGATTGCAATAAAACAACCATCCCAGTGTTGTTATAGTGTTTCTTTGAATTTTTTTTGTGTGTGAGGTGATTGTATGAATTCTTATTATTTACTTTATTTGCAGCTCATGGAGTGGTGTGTGGCTATCACGAAGAGTATATAAACCATTATAAGATGATGACAAGGTCAGTAAGTTCTTCATGTAGCTGTCTATTTGTCGTGGTTGTCCACCTCATAAGTTACTAGCTATTAACTGATCAGCATATTCTTCAAAGTGTTCTACTGACTGAATGCTGGCAGAGGAAAAATAAATGCTGCATTGTATTCTGATGTTGCTTCTCCTTGTTTTCTTCTTTCTAGGTTTCGTCATCAAAGAGTACCATTGGTCATTCCTCTGTTGGGAAGTCTACAATTGCTACCCAACTTGCTTATAGACTAAACTTGCCAAATGTCTTGCAGGTGAACCTGTTTTAATATACTCCTCTTAGGATCTCTCTCTCTCTCTCTCACACACACACACGCGCGCACGCACAAACACACACACACACACACACATGCGCTCACGCACAAACACACACACACACACGCGCACACGCACAAACACACACACGAGCATGTCTCACAAACATGGTGTATGAATCGCTACATGCAGCAACAGAGTATCTGACTTCCCTATTTAATGTGGATTCCATTAAAAGTATAAGAAATTTATTGCGTGTGGAAGTGTCAACTTTCCAAATATAGGAAGAAGTAGTTCATATTCTCTGCATTCCTGCAAGTCCTGAATTTTCTTTCATGGTTGTTCTTTTGTTTGATGATTCTTTACTTGAAAGTAGATTTTGAATTTTTATAGCTGGATGTGCATTTTTCAGATATAAATGCATCTTGAGAATTTATTGAATTGCATAATACTAAATTATTTCTCTTTGATATTCTAAGGGAAGGAATAAGTTACCCATATCCATGGATTTCATTATTACTTGATCTTTTAGTGCTGGTTCTCCTTTTATTTGTGTTATGGGTATGTGGGCTTATATTGTTGTTTTTAGGTGTGAGATTATAAGTTGGAAATGCTTCTTTTTCTAGTCATTGAAAGGAATAAATCTGTCTATATCTAGAAATTTTTTCAAGCTGGTTTTATTTCTGTGACAACTATTCCTTGTTTTAAAGTATGGATTCCAGAATGGAATTGCCCTGCTCCGATGCCTCTTATATGTCAATGCACCACACCAGCGCGCTTATGCTCCTTTTATCTCATATTCAGTGCCCCATTGGCATCTTCCCCTGTATGGGCACGGGACTTCTACTCTGAGGAACTAATTACTGAATTTTGTAGAGAATGCAGAGTAGTTCGGAAAGGTAATGTAAGTAGACATATGTAATGAGGAAACCTATGGCTTCTTGTGCTTCATGTAATTTCCATATCCTTCAGGGGTTGGGTGGTGATTTGAAGAAAGCAATGAAAGATGGAAAACCCATTATTATTGAGGTATAGTTAAGCAGCAAAGAAAGCAATTTTATCATTTATTTCTGTTATTCATCAACTTATTTGACGTGAAGTGAATAATCTTAAGATCAGCACAAAGCAAATAGTGGTAGAATTTTTAAGGTAAGTGGAACCTATTCATTAGATTATACAAGCACTTGCAATGGATGGGAATATTGGACATGGGAATTTGACAGATTGAAGTGATAATTGTTGCAACTGCTTTCTCCTAAACCAATCATAAGAACTAACGCATATTGCAGAGGAGTAAAGGCTTAAACATATCGGCGCTGCAAATAAACCAGGAGAAGTGAAAATGTTGTACAATACATCCTACCATCGCATACTTAATGCACGTACTAACAAGCTTCCCATCTTTAGTTTTTGTATGTTATGAATTATGTGTCCTGGAATAATTAATATCAAGCTTGAATTAAGCATTACAAGGAATCCTGTGTCCTATTGAGCTTCAATTCATGGTTTTGCTGATTTATGTTTTTTGTTTATTACAATGGCAGGGGATGCATTTGGATCCAAGTATATACCTCATCAACAATGAAAATAAAACACCAACTCACAGGCCCATAAAAGTTGAGGAGCCAAATTCTTTGACATCAGACGATAAAATTGCAATACAAATGGAAAGTAATTCTTCCATTTTCAATGGCAGTCATTGCGAGAATTGGCACTGCTCTCCTCAGAATGCAAGGTCAGTGGAGGGGATTTCTGGCAACATGTTGAATAAGGTTTCAGATTGTCCTGAATCAATTAATGTTGTTTCATGTGGTTCTGATGAGAAAGGTCGACCCTGCCTCTCTATTCTGCTTTAAATTTTCTTCTTAGGCTTCAGGCTATAACAATGTTTTGTTGTCTTGCAGATTTTTCTTTCTTTCTTTTTTTTTATTGGCTGCAAATAACGAAATTTGCAAGTTGGTAGATTAATTTTTTTTTCTATTCATGTAGGTGAAGCAGTTAAAGACATGGAGAAAGATGGAAATCCCGCTGTCAGAAAAGAAAAGTCTGATGCCGAACCAATAATGGTGCCTGTAGTCCTAAAGATGGCTGAATTTGGCCATGAGGTGAGATCATTTTTTTGGCTATTGTTCATGATATATTCTGAAACCAATTGAGAAAGGTTTAGCCTCTACTGCATTCATTTGCATTTCAACAGGTGTGAGATTTCATTTTCTGAAGTCACTGTAGCAGCACAGATTTGATGGAAGGAAGGAACAAGGCAAGAGGATGATTTTAGAAAAGGAAGGAAATGTGAATTACCACCATTAGTTTGGCGTACCATTTCTAGTTTTGTTGACATAAGTAACAAAATGAATATTCAGCTCTATTGTAGTGTAAGTATGAGTCATACTGGCAATATGCAATAAAAGACTAATATTGCTGGGGATGGTATGCCTAATTGTTTGGCCAATAAAGGTGGGGTGGAAGGGAGTCATTTTGGTTGGATTTCTCATAGCTTATATTTTTTTTGAAACTTAGCTTTATTTATTAATGTTTTGAAGTTGGGGGTGATTTTCTACTCATTCCTGTAATAATGGAGGCTGAATTGTTGAACTAGTTGAAACTGAATCGTTTTTGGGTTGTCTTATAAAGGGTGGACAGAGAAAGAAGGGGGAGTGCGGGACAGAATGAATGAGTGCAATTGTACTTTTATTTTTCAATGTAGGTGAAACAAGGACACCTCTTCATCCGATGAAATTTGGAGAACTCTTGGCATATTTGTTCCCATACTTTCTCTATTGGATACGTGTCTTGATATTGTTGAGATCTCATGGTGTTCTTAATGTAATCTAGTGAAAGCAGCTACGGTACTTCACCAGATTGTGACTCAATTATTCCCAAGCTATTTTGTCTTCCCATTTGTCAAATTTCCCGTCTATTACAAGTAACCTCTATTGTCTACAGGCTTTACTAGAGGAGTGGAAATCTGCACGAACATTTAGTGGCAAATGTTTAACTCAGGTATAAAAAATTTCTAACTTCTCATGTTCATTGTAGAATTTTCAGAGTTATCATGCTTGTGTAACCTAATTTTTGTTTTTAATTTTTGGAACATGAGGGTGGGGAAAAAAGGGTAAAGCAATATTTGGTCCTTCATGTGCATTATTAAGCTCATCATCATCCTTAACCACTTTTAACTTAAACGTTCTTTTTTTATTTGGAAGTTCTTATACATATCAGCGTTCAACAAATTCTTACTGAAATGTCTGATAACTGTGTCTAATTTTTGCCGACTCTATGAGAACCAAGGAAACTCAGAAACGGTTATACAGTGCTGTACATTATCTAACTACGCAACGTCAGATGGCTGTGAATAACCATGTTCGTCAATCTTGGTAGTTACTTTGATGTAGGATGTGGGTGTTCACCAATATTCCGAATTAGAGATTTTATATATGTTAGCGAATTTCATGCATACAACAGAACACATACAATTATATCTGTATTTAAATCTGAATTGTAGGCTCGATTAGTTCTCATATTTTCTTTTGGGAAGTGAGAAGGGGAGGGGGAGAGGGGTGGGGGTGGATAAGGTACTAACCCAATTATGTCTCTTAATTTTCTATAAGCCAATCGCAAATCTTTTTTATTATGCTGGTTCTATAACTTGTGCCCTAATTGAAACAAAAAATACAATTTACACTAAAATGATTCACTGCCATTTTCTTTGCTTCACAGCGAACAATATTAGTTATGCATATAATGATGACTATACCACAGGCACTTTGTAATAAACAATCTTCTTAGTCTTTGTTCTAAATATTCTGAATAAATGTGATTTTTCTATTTCAGGCTGTAACCATAATACTTATAAACTATCATAATTCTGTCGTGATATACATATTAATGATCGTATATGTGGTGCTTTTATTGCTTTATTCAGCAATTTTTAAAGTTAAAACAGATGCTAAAATTTAAGGAGGGTTTCCATTAAACAAAACATTTGATGGATGGGTGCATTGTATTTTTTTTTTCCTCATTAGATTTGAGGACCAATACACTGTGTACTAATATAGGGGAAAAATGAAAGTAAAAAATTCAAGATAAACATTGCTATCTAAATTATAAACTTGCCTATTGGCTATTGATCAAGCCATATATTAGTAAACCACATTAGTGGAGGAAAATTTGTTTGGACAGAAAATTTGATGCAAAGGTCTCCATCACAATTTACCTCTCCTCCTCTCTCTTCGGGCAATACTGGGAAGGTGTAGTATGAATGGTGGTATATGAACTATTTTGCTTAGAAGTTAGAAATTATTTGCCAAATTAGGTGAAGGCATTTAATGTAAATACCCATTAATTTTACAGGCCCTTGAGAAAGATCCATGTAGCTGACCCTGGAAATGGCTGAATTGAGTTGTACCTCATTAATTTTACAATAATAATAATAAGAATAGAAGAGTATTAGCTTCCTGTGGAAATTTGTTTTGCTTTGAGAGAAAAATTTAGCTACTCCACTTCCACAGACAATTTTAGAGGAAATTATTGTCATTAATCAATATGTGAGATTGAACTATTTGAACCAATGTTTCGGAGGTTAACACCAGAAAAAATATGTGAATCCTAATCTTTTCAACTACACTCATAATAATTAAAGGATGGTGAAAATAATGTTCACGTTTTCCTCTTCTCTTTTTTATTCAGTTTGTTGTGTTTTCTCTTACCTCATGAGTAGGGTTTGACAGCCGTCAATATATCGGCTACAACTTTCCCACAAACACAATCATCTTTCAGGTATGCATCTCTTCTAACCCTTTTTCTGAAGAGCTGAGTTGACTTATTCTTCAGGTCAGTGTATGTTCTGTAGAGTTGATGCATGTAGTGGTTCAGCTAGCTGTTTTTAAAATATGGCTGTAATACTTTTATTATCTAGGTTGGGTAAGGATTCTGAATATACTTTTATTTATTTATTTTTATATGATCTATTTTATTGCAGTAATACATATTAATAAAACATTTTTATTAAACAGTGAAGTGTTGAAATAATGTTTGTTTTTTATTGAAATTGATTCGATTGATGACGAAGAAATACAATTCTTGTTTCAGTTCTACAACTTAACGGCCAAAAAAAAAAAAGATTGATAAAATTCTTGTATTGGCAACCAATAAGAGATGAACCTTTGATTTCATTTGTCGATCGCTAGGATATTAGGCATGCATTTGCATGGTAACACCATATTGTACAGTTGTAGTACTACAGCAACATGAGACAGTAACTCCACTCTAGGCCAGCAGTGTTTGCAGCATACCCTTCACAAGGTTTGAAGAGTTGCACATATCTGCACTCTGCTTGCATTCTTTGCCCTTGTAAATTTATAATATATCACACACACATATACGTATATATATATATATATGTAACATGCATGAAAATACCAATAGTCCCCCTGGATGGTAGTGCGGTAAATTCATCAAATCTCATCATCCCAGAGGGCTTGAATGGTCTTATACGGGCTTGTTGTGTCATTAACAAGGAACTCTCCTCTCATTATCTTCCACTCATCCATCTTTTCAATGCTCAGCAAATCATGTTCATCCAATCTCAGATCTAGGGCCCCTATGTTCTCCTTCAACCTTTCTTTGTTGAAGCTCTTTACAATTACACTAGATCCCTTAGATAGTCCCCACCTTAGAGCAACCTACATAGTTTTCAAAGACTAGACAATGTTAAACTTCTTGTTAATTTGGTAAAATTGTAGCTTGATCATGACTAAATTATGCAGGTGCAAAGCCAAAATTCATGTTTGCAATTTTTTTTTTTTTTTTCCTAATCGATTCAATTTAATTGGGAAGAACGGGAGAAGATGTTTTCTTTCTGAAATTATACACACACACACACATATATATATATACCCCGGTGCACTAGACATGTAATACGTATAAATATTTTTTATTTTAATAATCAATACAATTATAAAAAAAATAATAAAAGTATCTCTCATAGTAAATAATAAGTAATTAAGGTTATTTACGTAGATAATACATAATTAAAGAATATTAAAAGAAAATAAAAAAAGTTACAAAATTAGTAGCTAGTTAAAGAGTGTTTAAGTTATATAAAAATATAAATAAGCAGTTATAGAAAATTAAATGATGTTATTTAAAAAAAAAAAAAAGATCTGTCAAAAATAAGGATCACCAAAAAGAAGTCTTGATCAGACCTATGGGCTTGTTCTGCAATAGTATATATATATACAAAGAGGGAGAGAGAAAGTGGGAAGCTGTAATTGCTATTGAACTATTATTATTGGTGAAATAATTAATTAACATGTACAGAATATGTATTTGGATAAAAAATTTTCGTCTTTTTATAATAATGTTTTTAGATCAAGATTTTATCAGTTGGAAAAGATCATAAGAGAAAAAAAATTAATTACATATATTTTTATAATTAATTAAATAAAATATTAATTTTTTTACAAATATTTTTTTCTCAGTTTTTAACCCAAAATAAAGTAATAATTTTTACTTCATTTTATTTTCCTATTTCTCTATTAACCTTTTTTTATAATCTAGAAATTCAAGATCTTAACTTCACATAAAACGAGAAAAAGTAAAATCTAGTTAAAAAGGTTAGATAATAAAGAAAAGGAAAATAAAAGAAAAACTAAAAATATATATATGTATTATATGATGTGTCTGATAAAGTCTTGTACATATGACTCACCTGAGCTGGGGTTGCCTTGTGCTTGAGAGCAATGGATCGGATGATTGGATCTTCCACCACAGCCGTTGATCCCCATGGGTTCCCCGGCCCACCAAGTGGGGAATACGCGCTTACATGGATCCTGTGTTCACCGCAGAAGCGTCTAAGCTTTGTTTGTCTCCACATTGGATGCATTTCCACCTGCAAAATAAATTGTAGCAAAAGAGGATGATAATGAAATATATATTAATGGTGGTAGTTTGAAAATAATGCCATATTAAATATATCTTGGACTCCTAACATTAAACTATAAAACTCTCTCTCTCTCTATATATATATATATACACAAACTAATTAGCCATAGCCAGAGCCAGAGGGACGGCTACACAACTAAACTACACCTGAAACAGAAGTTTGACTTATTATTATACTATTAGACATTATTTTTATCATACGTGTATTTTATGATTTGAAAAATCAAATTCTGTGAAAAAATATTGCTGCTCAATGAGTTGCACTGTTTAACAAAATTTTCATTTCTTGTTCTCTCTTAGACTCTCTCCCCCGCCCCCCCGGCCCTCTCCTCATTTTCTTCTTAATTCTTCTCCTTCACTCAGACCAACAAGGCATTGATTGTAAGTTGTAATGGAACATTACATCCGTATATACTGAAATTAAAGCACTCAAATTGAAGGAAATAATAGCTCAGATATATAATAGAGCTTAATTATATATATATATATATATATACCTGATTGACAGCAGGAGGAACAGAAGCAAAGTCCAAGAGGCGTTGGATTTTCTTGGTAGAGAAATTGCTGACACCGATGCACCTACACAATCCCACATCTAAGCACTTCTCCATTCCAGCCCAGGTGGCCTCCAGGTCTAGTGTTTCAAAGTCTTCTTCATTTGGCACAGCATAATTTGCCCAAGGCTTCAGCTTCACCGGCCAGTGGATCAGGTACATGTCCACATATTCCATCCCCAAGTTCCTACAATACAACACATGCAGCCATTATTATTGCTTCTCTCTCTCTCTCTCTCTCTCTCTCTGTATATCTATAGTGTATGCACATGTTAGCATCATTGTCGCAGCAACTTAGTTTATGAGTTTTGATCACGCAATGGAATCTGAATAATTTTTGGGATGAACAATATTCTGATTCTGGGGATTAAACTCACATATTAGGGGCATATCTTTTGGGATCCACAATCTCTCAGTTGTCATATCCACTTGTTTTTAATTAAAACGAGCCATGCATTCGAATGGGTATAATATGTAATCAAGCTGTCGCGGAACTATAAAACTGCAGGAAAGCTGGTTTTTTAAAAAAAAAAAAAAGAAAAAAAAAATTATCATCACAAGGACCTAATGATGTAAAGCTAATCGAGATATATAGCCTAGGACTTATCAGAATTAATTTCTTCATTAACATTAGGCCATTGCATGTGTGTGTAAATACATATATACATATTATATATACGCTTACTTTAAGGTTTGCCTGAGTGCAGAGGCAGGGTCATGGTGATCACTTCCCCAGAGTTTGGAAGTGAGAAAGATGTCTTCTCTGTCAATCATCTGATCACCAATTGCCTCTGTCAATGCCTCTCCCACAGCAGGCTCAGACCCATAAATCTTTGCCGTGTCAAAATGCCTGTAACCCACCTGTACGCATACAATAACACAATTACTTGATCATACGTAGCAAAGTCAAGCTAGATATGCATGCATGAAATGGTGCCTGTAAATGCGCGCACTCATATACATAGTTAGGTAGATAGATAGATATACCTTGAGAGCTGTTTGGACTGCCTGTTTTGTTTCCTCTCTATCATTCTGATAAGAATAGGTCCCCATACCCATGATCGGGATGGTTGTTCCACAGTTCAATCTCACTTGATTGTGCTTCATGCTCTCTCTCTCTCTCTCTCTTTCTCTTTCTCTTTCTCTTTCTCTGTCTGTGTGTATATGTGTCTCTTCCCACAATTCATACAAGATAGTGAGGGTATCTGAGCATTTATATACGCACAAAAGTCAACCACCTTTGAACTGTTTTCTCAAGTATTGCACCGACTCTGTATAAAATAATATATTAACATTGTAATCTAATAAATTTTTTTTAGAGTTAATGCATAGAGGATGAGAATGAGTCAAATTAGTTATTGAAACATATCACCGGTTTGGGATCTTCCATGTCTTAGGGGATTTTAACGATCCCTCGTTTAAAAGAAAGAGCTCAACAAGTATCCTTGGAAAAATTGTTGAAAAAAATAATACATTTACCATTTGTTAATAGTCAACTGGAAGAAAAAAAAATAATTCAGCAAGTCAATGGATATTGTGGTGATGTTTTTGTTTGTGACCTTAGAAGAATGGTAAGGTCATTTCATTGTGATTTGAGAGTCAAAAATTCAATTACTGAAATTAAACTCTTTACATACAAAGGAAAAAAAAATTTATCATCTATATTTAATTCTTCTCAAATTTGGCAACACGATATATATAGGTTTGTATATTTAATTGTAGTCTCCGGGACATAGGTCAGCCGGTGAAAAGGCGGAGGTGAGGTAGTGCTCAGCCGGCTGCGCGAGAGTTCGACTCTAGAGACTATGATTCTTGCATCGCACATACGGTAAAAGGCAGTCTCCGTTCCCTGCACTACTGATGCACATCTCGCGATTTACCTCCTCAATTATAACTCAAGACAAAGCAGTGAAAGCCTTTAGGATGAGGGTTTCACATTTTTTATATATTTAATTGTATTTATTTTCTTTATACATTAGTATACATTATGATGGTTAAGCTCTCTACTTACAAAAATATTATTTACATTTGACCCTTCTCAAATTTAATAATACAAGAGATTTGTACATTAAATTGTGTTTTTTTTTCTTATTTATTATTATATATTCTGATGGTTAAGCTCTTTGCTTTAAAAAAAAAAAAAAGAAAAGAAGTTATCTATATTTAATCACATCCTCAAATCTGACAATACCAGAGACTAGCACATTGAATTGTGTTTATATATATATATATATTATTTTACATTCTGATGGTCAATTATCAATTGAAAAATGTACATTCTAATGGTTAATTGTCAACTGAAAAAAATTAATTAAGCAAGTCAAACGGTGATGGTTGTGCTGTTGCTCCAGCGATGCCTCCCCCAGGTGTCCTCATTTAAGAGACTTCGGATTCAACCGTTGCACTTTGTGGGGCGGTTGTTCATAATATTTTAGGGAAAAAAAAAAAAAAAAAAGTCAAGCAATTGACAACAATCTGCAAACAACTTCTTAGTCTTAAATTAATGAAATTTATAAGTCACGTCAATACTATAAATAACTATTAAATTTTTAGACATAAATTAATGAAGTTAAGTCACGTCAATGCCATATAAATGGCTTGCTGTGAGAAATAAAATAATTAATTTTTTAGTATAATTTTCTACTCATTGACTAACAGGTAGTTATTAAAAGATTATTTTTTTTTTTTGTATGAGAAAAAAAAAATTAATTTTTAGTCATTAACTTTTTAATTTTTTATTAATTTAACAATTTTACCCTTTAATATTTAAAAAAAATATAAAATATAAAAAAATAAATTTAATATTGTAGAAAAAGTTAAAAAGTTATGACTAGTAGCTAGGGTACCAGTTACCTTTCTCAAATGGTGATTAAGTGTTTTTTTTGGTAGAAATGAATAACTAATAATTTATTAGTCTTAAATTAGAGAGATTAAGTCAAATGGTTTTATTTTATTTTATTTATTTAGTTTTTTTGGAAGCAATAGTTAACAACTGTTTCTCTGTTTCAATTGAAGAAGTAAAGGACCAATTATCACATAAGAATTGGTCAATGCATCAAAATTTCAGCTAAAGCTTTTATTATGTGATGGATGACATATTTGTATGTAACCCCCAGCTTGACTTTTATGTCCCTAACTAAAAGGTAGGATGCAAGCACCTGTCCTCTTTCCCCTTTTTTTCTTTATTATCTATTGCCTTATATTGAGAGAGAGAGAGAGAGAGAGAGAGAGAGAGAGAGAGAGAGAGAGAGAGAACCTCTCCCCGAACGTCTATCATGTATTATAAGAAAATCAGATATATTTTGTTGTATACTTGTTCAAATTGATGCATTGAACCCTTGGTTTTCTATGTTAAAATGAACTTCCTTCCAATTCATTATTTAAAATAAATTAAAATATTAATTTTGACAAAAAACAATCCCAAATCAGGGCCACGTTTGATTCACCCATAAAGAATAATTAAATTCTATCTCATGAACAAAAATATAAAAGTAAAAATATTGTGCGAGAGAAGTTACCTAAATATAATAAATAATATATAATTGTAGTAAATTTTAAAATAAAAGAGTCAATTACTTATATTTTAAAGTTCTTAACTACAAAATATAAGACATTTATAATAATTTTGAAAATCATAAGAAATGGGGAATGAAAGTGTACAATTTGTCATAATCTTCACATAATTTTGTTAATACATGAATCATTTCATGAGACTCCAAGAGGAAAAAAAAATATTTGAATGGAGTTATAATTAAAGACACAATTGAGTTTATATTCTAATAGTAAACTTTTTGTATGTATTGATAAACTACTCTTTAATTATATTCTAATATAATTAAAAATAATATGTGTTAAAATTTAATTAAAAGAAATTGAATAAAATTAATAACATTTTATAATTTTTAATAGAGTTTGGTGAACCAACTATTGCCTAGGAATAACTAATATTATCAATCAATTTAGTTAAAGCATAGTAATGGTATAATATTGAAAAAAATTATCAAAATATTGTCTCACTTTAAAAAATTAATCTATTAAAAAATCATTTACACAAGTTTTATTGTCAAATCAGTCTATTAGCACTTTCTGATAAAAAATTGATTAAAAAAAAAAATATATATATATATATATATATATGTTAACTACTCAATTGATGAACCCAATCACAATTAATTATCATGCCGACTCCATATAATTTGTGTGGAAAGTGTTAGGTCAACAGTGATGCATCATAATGACTAAGAGCGGGATTGGGGACAAATTTGCAAATTAGTACGTGTTGGAATCTTAGAATCCTGCCACATGCATGTGATGTTGAGATTTTAATTAGCATGTTTCTATAATGTCAAGCAAATCCACCGCCTTTTTCATATTTTTCTATTTTTCTTTTTGTGAGGGGTATCGGCTGCTTTTAATTGCTCTCTTAGCTGTATATATATATATAAAATAAATATTATATTTTAAACAATTTTTTTTTCGTTGGCAAAAGCAAAAGATGATGAGAATTTCTATGCCAGCAAACCCATGCTTGCTAAGTACACTCCCATTACCATACAAAACAAACGAGTCTTGCATATATTTCGTCGTTTATATGGAAGATCAAATCTCTTGGAGCTTGGGATGTATATCTTTGACTTTAATTTTTACTGTTTTCAATCCAAACTAAAGGGTCAACCCACCGGACAAAATTGACCTCTGGAAACTGCGGAGAATCAATCCGAATCTCACCGTTCCGCTGGGAAAATCTGGAAAGAAAGGTTTTCAGTACTCTTAAAGATCTGGAGGTAACTAGTGAAAATCCAAATTATTCTCTCTCTTATTTTTGTGACAGCTTAACACCGTCGTCTTTGTCTTTCTTTTTTTTTTTTTTTTTTTAATTTTTTTTTTCTTCTTTTTCTTTTGGATTTTAAGAAGATATATATGAATTTGACCTCACAATAAAGTAATGATTATTCTGAAATTCACTAATGACTCGTAAGTTAGGCCTCACTAATCATAATTGCATTTTGTTTTTATCATGATCATTTATTTTGATGTGATTTAGTATGAAATTTACGAGATAAAGGTTTTATTTGGGCAGTCAAATTTTATCAAATATTATCAAATTTTAACTATTTTTTATACTCTTATCTAATTAAATTTTAACATATATTATCTTTATATCAAATCAACTTTATTTTTATTATACTTTTCGTTGAATTTTTTTTTCCAAACACCTCCACAGAGTAATAATTTTATAATTACAATAGAATAATTGTACATTTTTATTTTTTTATTTGTTAAGTTTATTGATATATAGGATTGTAAATGAGAGGTGCCCAAATGAGCTCTACATTCTTCAAGTTTTCCTCGTTTGCTAAACTAATTCCTTTTTTTTTTTTTTTTTTTCGGTATCCACTTATTAGCTCGAGCAAGTGTTTAATTTTTTAAATCCTACTCATTTCATTTAGTAAATAAGTCAAAATTTTTTTTATTAATCTAAGCTTAATTCATTTATTAACTAAACAAGTAAACTTGTGCCCTTCAACGAATGCAAAGGGCGAACATGCGTATGAATAGTTCAATCGATTTACGACCTTAATTGTGCTAGGGACCGCACGCAACTATGATGTTTATTATTATTAACCAAGAATTGTATGCAAATAAGCAAAAGTAGGAGGAGACAACCAGACAATCGGATAATCTGAGATTCTGAATCTTGGACAAATTAATATACGAACAGAGCAGATCATATTCAACCGTATGCATAAGGTACAACCTCAGATCCACTCAAAAAGTAGAGTCCTATATTTTAAATGTAGAGTAGATTCCATGTGCTGAATTGCTCACTTCCCAAATCCTGCATTTTCTCTGGCTGCAAACTTTTGATACTTTTGACAACTGGCTCAAATAGATATTTGCAATCTTCGGAGCTCGAAAATCTTATTCTTTGCACTGCTCCAGAAAACCCAAATCTCGTCACTGTCTGGGACTAGGAATGCGTACCCAACATAACTTTCTACCAAATTGCATGTGCAAGGATTCTCGTGGTCTTTTTCTCTCTCTGTGTGTGAGAGAGAGAGAGATTATAATCTGATTTTGAGAAGTCTTTGTTCAATATTTTTATTGGACAAAAAGATTGTTCCCCGCCTCAACATAATTTACCACAAATCATATTTTTCTATTCAACCAAATCAGGTAGTTTGTAAGGTAGTTTGATGCTTGCTAGAGCAAGCGTATCAACCCAAGATAGATTTACAATCTTTCCATCCTGGCTGCATATTATCAGGAATTCCACCAGATACTTCATATATATTTGTCCACAGCTCTAGGACCACCACATGATCTTGAAACGGATTCCAAAAATTTCTCACCGTCTGCATCATAACATGTTAAAAGACCAACTTCAAAAGTATATAAAATGTTTCGGAGTCATACGAAAAAAAAAAAAAAAAAATTATAAATTTTATAAATCTCTAAAAACATGAATTATAAGAATATAAAATTTAAATTTTTTACTCATTATATAAAATACGAGATATTAATTTTTACAATTTTATACAACTCTAAAGACACCCAAAATTAGGGACTGAATTTTAATATGAATAATCGAATTTTAATAAAACAATTTAAATTTTAATAATTTAATATGAATAATTGAAATTTAATATAATGATTCAAATACTTACACATATTTTTATATTAAAAATTTATAAATGTATTTATACCATTTGAATTTAAAAGTACACAAGTGCATAGATGAATAATTGCATTTTTTTGTTCATTGAATATTTAAAAACTAGATTTAGGGCTCGTTTGGAGCTCCACATTTTTCCAAAAAAGTTCAAAAAACTTTAAAAGTTTTCAAATTCCTTTAATTACATTTTGTCACCTATTAATTATACATCACATCAATCACTTTCATTAATTTTTTTTTAATTTTTTTTAGGGCTCCGAACGAGCCCTTAACAGTCTATTTTGATATTGAAATTGAGACTGCTTTTGAAGTACACAAATTACAACTCCACTTAAGGTTAAGATTTAGTTTTCTTTTACCTCCAAATTTTAAAAATCGCTACAAACATGAATTATAAAATTATAAAATTTAAATTTTTTACTCATTATATAAAATACGAGATATTAATTTTTACAATTTTATACAATTCTAAAGACATCCAAAATTAGGGACTGAATTTTAATATGAATAATTGAATTTTAATAAAACAATTTGAATTTTAATAATTTAATATGAATAATTAAATTTTAATACAATGATTCAAATACTTACACATATTTTTATATTAAAAATTTATAAATATATTTATACCATTTGGATTTAAAAGTACACAAGTGCATAGGTGAATAATTGCATATTTTTGTTCATTGAGCTTGGCGAATCAATTTTTAGTAAAAAATTATTAAAAGTTGTCACTACTACAGTAATTGTACGTTTTGTGAACTACTAATTTTTACTGCTTTTCTACTTTATCACAGTAATTTAATATGATAGCAGGTTCTAATTTTTTGCACTCTTTCGCTTTGTTACAGTAAAAAAACTTACAAAACATACAAAAGTTATTATTTTCTGATTTCCTACAGTAACAATTTCACCAAACAACAAAAAGATGCTTAAAGTTGTCAAAAATTACATTTTTTTACTAAACATACTAAAAATTATTACTAAATTTTTAACAAAAAAAAAAATTACTAAAATTTACTAAAACTTTACCAACCAAACGCTCCTGAATATTTAAAAACTAGTCTGTTTTGATATTGATGTTTAACAGTCTGCTTTTATATTGAAATTAAGACTGCTTTTGAAGTCCACAAATTAGAATTCGGCTTATGATTAAGATTTAGTTTTCTTTTTCCTCCAACCCCACCCCCAAAAAAAAAAAAAGAAGC
>JAVXUM010000040.1:4152635-4165777 GCA_035590655.1 Pouteria glomerata
CCCAAAAAAAAAAAAAAAAAAAAAAAAAAAAAAAAAAAACCCACTAAACTTTTAGAAATTTTTATTAAACCCACTAACTTTCTTTAACTTTTAGAAATTTTTATTGAACACCAAACTTTTTTCAAAAGTTACACATGTCAATATCAAAATAAAATGCTGCGTTTGAAGTGTTAACAAACTACAAAAAAAAATAAAAATAAATAAATTTTCAACAACTTCTATAAATCACTAAAACTCTCTATTACACATTCTCACTTTTACTATATTAAAAAAAATTAATATTTCATTAAAAAAATAAAAAATCTGAAAAAAATGATAACCGAATGGACACATTCCCACTTTTACTATATTCAAAAAATTTCAATATTTCATTGAAAAAATAAAAAATCTGAAAAAAATGTTAACCGAATGGGTAAATTTTTTTGAAAATTATATTTTTCGAGTTAAAGACTTTTGAACAAGTACCATTGTTACTATTTTATATTAATTTTTTTTGAATCCGTGAGAACAGATTTGGGAAATCAATCTCACGATTTTGCTATTGTTGTACAAAATCAACTCATTTTTTGAATTCGTGGGAACGGATTTGGGAAACCGTTCCCACAGTTTTGTTCTGCCTGCACAAAAATGTCATTATTTTTCTTCAAAAAATTCTGTTTGAAACACCAGATGTTAAACGCTTAAAATCAACTCAAACCAAATTTTTTCTTATTATCACTCCAAACGCAGACAAAAAAATTACAAAAAATTAAAATTTTTAATAGGGCCCCCTATGTTGGGAAGTCAGCTCTCCCCTAGTATAACCTTGTAATCTTTACAAAGAGAGTGCTCCTGCATAGAAAAAGGTTTGGTAGTGGAGTAAGACCGTCCAAGATAAGATAAGAATTAAATGAGAGTACTTTAAATTTTGGCAAAAAGATAGAAATGAAGTGAACTTGGAGAGATATAAGAAAGTAAAACGAGAAACCAAAAAGGTAGTTAGTAAGGCCAAGGCAAAGGCATTTGACGAGTTATTTAGGTGACTTAACACTAAGGAAGGCGAAAGAGAGATATTCAAGCTTACTAAAGCCAGAGATAGGTGGATCAAGGATTTAAACCAAGTTAAATGCATTAAAGATGAGGATAAAAGGGTATTAGTGAAGGAAGAGAAGATAAAGGAGCGCTAGAAGAGCTACTTCTACAAGTAATTTAACGAAAGCAGCAATAGTGACATATAGATGGGGCAGCTTACCATTTCTAGGGAATAATTGAATCATATGTGCTATAGGAGAATCAGTAGAGAAGAAGTAGAAGAAGTATTGAAAATGATGAAGAATGGAAAAGCAGTCGGGGGGAGGATGGCATAAGTTGGTTGACAAAGTTTTTCAATGTAGTGCAAAAGAGCAAGAAGATGCCTGATGTATAGAGGAAAAGTATTCTTATACCCATATACAAGTACAAAGGAGATAATTTAGAATTGTGCGAACTACCGAGGGATTAAATTGATGAACCATACGATGAAATTATGGGAGTCGATTATTGAGAAAAGATTAAGAAACACAACAAACATTTCAGATAATTAATTTGGTTTCATGCCTGGGAGATTAATCATAGAGGCTATCTTCCTCCTGAGGAGTTTAATGAAACAGTATAGAGAAGGTAAAAAAAATTTACATATGGTGTTCATTGATTTGGAGAAAGCCTATGCTAGGGTTCCTAGGGAGATTTTATGGAGAGTATTGGAAAAAAAAGGAATGTGTGCAGCATATATTGAGGTAATAAAGGACATATATGATAGAGTGGGGACATCTATACGGACAACTGGCGGAGAAACTAAGGCATTTCTTATCATGATCGGTCTACATCAAGGCTCAGCGTTAAGCCCGTACTTGTTTTTCCTAGTTATGGATGAGATTACTAGACATATTCAGGATGAGGTGTTGTGATGTATTTTATTTGCAGATGACATTGTCTTAGTAGATAAGACGAGAGAAGGAGTGAATGCTAACTAGAATTGTGGCGCGAAACGTTAGAGGCAAAAGGGTTGAGGTTAAATCGATGTAAGACGGAATATATAAAATGTACATTTAGTCCAAATACGACAACGAGTAGCATAGAAGTAAGTTTAGGCACTCAAAAGATTGTAGAAAAAGAAAATTTTAGATATCTTGAATCTATAGTTCAGCAGGATGGAGGGATTAATACTGATATAAGTCATAAGATTTAGGCTGAGTGGACCAAATGGAGGAGTGTTTTAGGTGTCTTGTATGATCAAAATTCCCCTTAAGGTTAAAGGAAAATATTATAAAGTGGCAGTAAGACCAACGTTGTTATATGGATTAGAGTGTTGGGTAATAAAGTATAATCATGTTTAGAAGATGACAGCTGCGAAAATGAGAATGCTAAGATGGATGTGCGAGATCACTAGGAGAGATAGGATTAGGAACGAGGAGATTAGGGACAAAGTAGGAATAGCACCGATTGAAGATAAAATTGATTAAGGTGGTTCAGTTATGTTAAAAAGTGTCTAACGGAGGCACCTGTTAAAATGTGTGAAAGTATAGAGATTGGCATGAGTATGAGAGGGAGTGGAGACCTAAGAGTAGTTGGAAAGTTACTATTAAACATGACCTGGCCTACATAGATTTAACGGAGGATATGACTCTTAACAGATTTGATTGGAGTCGTCAAATCCATATAGCCGACCCCACCTAATGAGAAAATGCTTAGTTTGGTTTAGTTTGGTTTAATTTGATTTGGTTTGACAAAAGGGCCCTCATTATATATATATATATTCCTAGTTCATTATCTTGGCAATAATCCCACCACCAATATTTCAAATGTTTACTAGCTTTAAGAAAATGAAAGATTTCATTATTAGACTGAAATTAATGTGCCAATTGAACAGGTGGATAAAGTGTGGAGGGCGCACTGGTTTTGGAAGAGAATTGTGG
This sequence comes from Pouteria glomerata, assembly GCA_035590655.1. Taxonomy (NCBI): domain Eukaryota; kingdom Viridiplantae; phylum Streptophyta; class Magnoliopsida; order Ericales; family Sapotaceae; genus Pouteria; species Pouteria glomerata. Next base: position 4,155,569 of record JAVXUM010000040.1, read on the forward strand.
GAGAGGAATATGAAGTGTGTAAAATTGAGGGTAGTGCCTGAGATAGGGACACAAAATAAACTCATCTCTTTCATTTATTATTATTATTATTTTTGGAGGCTCTTGTTTTTGCTTTACTTCGACTACCTAGAAAATGGAAATTTGTATATGTTACGTTTCAAGATCAAATAGTTCTTAAATATTTTAGCTTTTATGCTTTAACTGGTGAGTCTACACTACATTTTCTATTGATGCTTGGGAATTGCTTTAGCTACTTATATATATATATATACTATATTATATACATGTATCATGTAAGCGTGGTCCATAGTGCAGTCCACAAGAGTAACGAATTTTCTAACTCCATTATTCAAACCCCACGATTCATAAAAGGTCCAAAAAGATTTTGATACTACATATTTATGTGTCTTTCTCATTGACCATATTGAAGCTGATCTCTAGTAGTCAAATTGGACTTCTCCCTCTCTCTCTCTCTCTCTCTCTCTCTCTTGTTGGGTTAAGTGTCTCTGAGGGAGAAGGACAGAGCTTGGTGGAAGACATGGCGGTGGGAATAGCAATAGACCGTAAAGGCGGGGACTACAATGGAAGGATGACGTCGTTTGTTGTGCTGTCCTGTATGATGGCAGCCATGGGAGGAGTTATCTTTGGCTATGATATTGGAATTTCAGGTACTCCTTTCCCCAGCTTTGATTTCCTTCTCCACGTGAAATAATCAACATATTATCGGTTAAATGGGTCGCTTTAAATTGCCAGATGCTGGAAATTTTCAACGCATGGTATAGAATAATAGAGTAGAAGAATAGTTCTGTATATTGTTTGAAGAATTTGACTTGATTTATCAACTGATGGGGTTTTCAGAGACTTTCACAAATCAAAAGATATGATTCAGTATATGTTGAATATTGTTGAGGAAGAGAACTTATAGCCGGTGGTAATTTCAAGTGACCAACTGGTCTTATATTAGCTCAGGGAATTTGAAAATGGAGTAGAAAAGTGAGCTTAGAAGAAGAAGAAAGAGTTAATTGTCCTGTTTTGGTAGTATAGTTTTAAAAATTGATCGTTATGGTTATTTTCAGTTTCCACTTTCATTATACTTTTATTTTTTCTGTTATATTCGTTATTTTTTATTACTAAACCATTGTCTTTTTTAAAATCATGTTTGATGAGGAACGTGGGTAAAAATGAGAATTATCTTTTTGTCTGTATTTAAGTTTAATTTTGATATTTTTTTTTTCTGTAAAACAATTTACAAGCCGGAGAAAGTTAATCATACTTGCCTGTTTGTATCTTCCCACTGTATAAGGAATCGAAGTACATACGGGTATAATACCAAAGGATGATTACTTACATATATATAAAACATAGAGTTAGTAAAAATAGGGTTTAAATAAACGATTTTGCTTAAATATGGAAATCAAAATTGTGAAGGTGGAGTGACCTCCATGGAGCCATTTCTGAAGAGATTCTTCCCGGAGGTGTACACTAAGATGAAAAAAGACACTAAGATCAGCAACTACTGCAAATTCGACAGCGAATTGCTGACTTCATTCACGTCCTCCTTCTATGTGGCCGGCCTTATTGCTTCTTTCTTCGCCTCACCGGTCACTAATGCCTTTGGGCGCAAGCCCTCAATTCTTATTGGAGGAGCTGCATTTTTTGCCGGCGCAGCCCTTGGTGGTGCAGCCTTTAATGTGTACATGCTAATATTTGGCCGCGTCTTGCTGGGAGTTGGCGTTGGATTTGCAAACCAGGTAATGCATGCTATTTCTTTTTTTTTCTCTTTTTAATTTGTCTAAGGACCATTTCGAAGACTTGATTTGGTCTCGTAATTCATTTTGTAATTTTAAAAAATAAAAAAAATAATTTAAAACACATTTGATCATTGTTATTTTCAAAGCTTGTTTTGAAAAGTTAAAAACAAATTTTTGATTGAAAACGAGAAAAATTCTAAAATACAAAAAATAAAAAATATTAAATCAAATATATTTTCAGTATTCTTAAAACATTAACTTAAAAAAAAATAAAAAATAAGAAAATAAATTAAATGCCACTTAAATACTGTTATATTATTGAAAAAATTGTCGAGATGAATTATGGGACCTGTGGCAATGTTGATTTTAATTTTAAAAAAGAAAAAAAAAAACCAATTAAAGTGCATTAATTGCAAGATTGTTACTTTGGTATGATTGAAGTAGTTCCTTTCTTTACAAGATTTTTATGGTAGAATGATATTTTCCTTTTTATTTTGAACTCTACAGCATTGTTTTTTTTTTTTTTTTTTTTTTTTGGGTTGCGTTTTTAGTTTTTATTATTCTAAAAAGTTAAAGCTTGAATAATATTTTCTTTTGCTTGTTAATTGAATGGTCTACATTTATTTTAACATGTGATACTTTTCTTGTTATTCAGTCAGTCCCACTGTATTTATCAGAAATGGCCCCAGCCAGATACAGAGGCGCAATTAATAATGGCTTCCAATTTAGCCTTGGTATTGGGGCTGTGTCAGCGAACCTTATCAACTATGGAACCCAAAAGATCAAAGGTGGATGGGGTTGGAGAGTCTCCCTAGCCATGGCAGCAGCCCCTGCTTCAATTTTAACTCTAGGGGCTCTTTTCCTCCCAGAAACACCCAACAGCCTAATTCAACTAACCTGCGATAACCAAAAGGCCAAGTTGATGCTACAAAGAGTTAGGGGCACCGAAGACGTGGAGGCAGAACTCGAGGACCTCGTAAAAGCAAATGAAATATCCAAAACAACCAAATATCCATTTAGGAAAATCTTACAGAGGAAATACAGGCCTCAACTGGTGATGGCAATTGCAATACCATTTTTTCAACAAGTCACAGGGATCAACGTCATCGGTTTCTACGAACCGGTGCTTTTTCGGATTATTGGTTTAGGTGAAAGTGCTTCTCTAATGTCAGCAGTTGTGACTGGGGCTGTGAGTACTGGCTCGACCTTCATATCAATGTTGATAGTTGATAAACTTGGCCGGAGAGCACTACTCGTCGTTGGGGGAGTACAAATGCTAATCTCACAAGTAATGGTTGGAGGTATATTGGCTACTCAGCTTGGGGACCATGGTGGGGTCAGCAAAGGGTATGCTTTTATGGTTCTGTTGCTTATATGTGTCTATGTTGCTGGGTTTGGCTGGTCGTGGGGTCCATTGGGATGGTTAATTCCAAGTGAGATTTTTCCACTAGAAATAAGATCGGCGGGGCAAAGTATCAATGTGGCAGTGAACTTCCTCTTCACTTTCATTGTTGCTCAGACTTCCCTTACCATGCTCTGCCACTTCAAGTCTGGGATTTTCTTCTTTTTTGGAGGATGGGTTGCGGTGATGACTGGGTTTGTTTACTTGTTTTTGCCGGAGACTAAGAATGTGCCGATTGAGCGGATGGATAGAGTGTGGAGAGAACACTGGTTTTGGAAAAGGTTTGTGGGGGAAGACGATGAAATGAGCAAAATGGGGAAACACTGATATGGGACTCAACTCAAATCGAGACTCATCAGTCGATTGTTTCTTCAATTATTATCTAGGTTGTTGCTTTGGTTCAAGTAGTGTGGGTCTAAAAATAGCATCTCTTTAGTTGAAGAAGGTGAAGTGGTAATGGTGCCCGCCGGCCGGTTATAGGTGGCGGTGAATAGCAGGCAAAGAGGATGGAAATGGTGATTTGAGCAGACCGGGGAGAGAGAGAGAGAGAGAGAGAGAAAAGGAGGTTGGATGCAATTTTCTATAATTTGGATATTTTTTTTTAAATTATTAATATAAGTACGTTTGGACCATTTGGTAGTTTAATTGTTAAAAAAAAAAATTATTTTTAATTTTTGTAATAGTGTAAATAACATTTTAAAAAACTACCAAACAAATTTTTGTAAAAAATTCATATAAAAGAAAAAAGAAGTTATCTCCACTTTTTGTTGGTTAGGATCATAAATTCTTCAAAGTATAACGTTCATTCAATTTTAAAAATTTTTTGAATATTGATGTTTGATTTATTAAAAAAGTTATTAAAAATTAATGCAAAAGTAACATATGACGAAATTTAATTAATAAAAATTATGAAAAATTTAAATTTTATGTAATTTTATAGAAATTTTTAGAATTTCAAACAGTTGTTTTAGACTATGATAAAGAAAAATATTTAAAATTTATTTGAACGAATTTAGGAATAAGATGATTTTGTTATAAATTTTTGTAATGGTATTGTTCTACTTTTTTTTTAGTTATAGATATACTTTTTTTAAAAATTGATGAAAATTATAAATAGATACAAAAAAAAATTAAAATTTTAGAGAGATTTAAGTTTCGTTTGACAGTACGAAAAAATATAAATATTTATCAAAAGTTTTAAAGTTAGTGCTTGATAAAACACTATTTTTTTTTTTCACTATTTTGCTTTGCTACAATAATTTGCTATACTCAAAAATTACTAAAAATTTTATCAAATATACAAAAGTTACTAAAAATTTTACTAAATACTTAAAAGTTAGCTAAAAATTATTAAAAATTTTACTAATCACTCAAAAGTTATAAAAAGTTATTAAAAATAATAACTTGTTAATAATTATAGCTCATTTTACTAAATATGTTAAAAATTACAATTTATAACTTTTAACTAAAATCTATTAAAAATTATAACTTCAAACCACGTTTTATAGAAAATTTGAAGCTACAAACGTGTGCAAAGTAATCTATCTTAAAATCAGCAAAGACTATCAGGGGTTAGAAAAATATGATAATATTTTATATAGAAAATTTTCAAAGTGATCACATTGATGCTGATATCTATCTAACAAGCAAGTTGAGACAAGTCTCTCTCTCTCTCTCTCTCTATTTTGGTGAGATTTTGCTTGACCGTGGGAGAGGGAAATTAAGCGAGGGGAAGAACAGAGAGGGAGCTAGCAATGGCAGTGACGACATTAATAACGAGCGAAGGAAGGGAATACAATGGCAGATTGACCTCATTTGCTGTATTATCTTGCATGGTGGCTGCCATGGGAGGAGTTATATTTGGCTACGATACTGGAATTTCAGGTCTCTATTTCTTTATTCTTTCATTTTTTCGCTTTTCTTCTTCACTTGAATAGAATCAACAATCCCGTTGTTCTAAAATGCTAATCAAATCACTAAAAATGGTTAAAGATTTCGTTTTACAAGACATAAAATTTTATATTATGGTTGGTCCGTTGGAAGAAAAAGTTGGAACAATTTTACTAAAAATATAAGAGTAAATGTGAAGGTGGAGTGACCTCCATGGAGTCATTCCTGAAGAAATTCTTCCCGGAGGTGTATGCTAAGATGGAAGAGGACACAAAAACAAGCAACTACTGCAAATTTGACAGCCAGTTATTGACCTTGTTCACGTCGTCTCTCTATGTGGCTGGCTTCTGTGCTTCTTTTTTGGCCTCATCAATCACTAAAGTCTTTGGGCGCAAACCCTCAATCCTTGCTGGAGGGGCTTCGTTCCTTGCTGGTGCTGCACTTGGCGGGGCTGCTTTTAACATATACATGTTAATAATTGGGCGTGTCTTGCTTGGCATCGGCGTTGGCTTTGCAAACCAGGTATTTTGTTGCCCTTTCACTCTTCCTTTTACCATTATACTTGGGTCATTTGGTACCACACACACAAAAAAATAACTCTAATTTGCTCCTAATTTTTAATTTTCTTTAACTTTTCTTTTAATTTTTATAAGTTTTTATTAAACACCTAACTTTTTTCAAAAGTGACACATGTTAATATCGAAATAAAAGTTATAAAAAATTAAAATTTTTTAGTTTAACAAGAGGGCCCTTAAAACATATATATATATATATATCTAGTTTATCATGTTAACAATAATCGTCAGTATTTCAAATGTTTACTAGTTTTAGGAAAATGAAAGAATTCACTGTCAGACTGAAATTAAAATTATGAAAGAGTGATATCAAGTAAACACAACAGTTTAAATGAATCTTCGTCCTAAAGTCTACATCTACCATCAGGGTGCCGACGGACGAGGTCTTGGATACGTCTTAGACACATGTCGAAGTTGCCATTTGCTCTGTTTCTTAGTTCTTTATTCTGTAACTTCTGTTTAACATTTGTGATACTGCTGTGTGTGTTCTATTTCTATAGTCAGTCCCACTTTATCTTTCAGAAATGGCTCTACCCATATACAGAGGAGCAATCAACAACGGCTTCCAGCTCAGCAATTCTATCGGATCTCTGTCGGCAAACCTCATCAATTACGGCACCGAAAAGATCAAAGGCGGATGGGGTTGGAGAATCTCCCTATCCACGGCGGCAGTCCCTGCTGCAATTTTAACTCTAGGCGCAGTTTTCCTCCCGGAAACGCCCAACAGCCTAATCCAACGAAGCAAAGACCCCCAAAAGGCCAAGTCGATGCTTCAACGAGTGAGAGGCACCGAAAACGTCCAAGACGATCTCGTAAAAGCTAACGAAATATCCAAAACCATCAAACACCCATTCAAGCAAATCATACAAAAGAAGTACAGGCCTCAACTGGTGATGGCAATGGCCATACCTTTCTTCCAACAACTTACAGGGATCAACGTCGTCGCCTTCTACGCTCCAGTTCTTTTTCGGACTATGGGAATCGGGGAAAGTGCGTCTCTCGTATCAGCTGTTGTTACTGGGGTTGTGGGTACATTCTCAACCACCTTATCAATGTTGATGGTCGATAAACTTGGACGAAGGGTTCTGTTTATGGTGGGGGGAGTGCAGATGATCATCTCACTAGTAATTGTTGGAGGCATAATGGGAACTCAGCTTGGGGACCATGGCGACATGAGCAAAGGGTATGCTTTTGTTGTCTTGATTTCGATGTGTGTTTATGTTGCGGGGTTCAATTGGTCGTGGGGTCCATTGGGATGGCTGATTCCGAGTGAAATTTTTCCGTTGGAGATAAGATCGGCCGGGCAGAGTATTAATGTGGCAGTGAACTTTCTCTTCACTTTCATTGTTGCTCAGACTTTTCTTCCGTTGCTCTGCCACTTCAAGTCTGGGATTTTTTTCTTTTTCGGTGGATGGGTTGTGGTGATGACTGGGTTTGTTTACCTGTTTTTGCCGGAGACTAAGAATCTGCCAATTGAACAGATGGATAGTGTATGGACTGAGCACTGGTTTTGGAAGAGAATTGTGGGGAGGGACGATGAAGTGACTACTTCCCTGGCCACAAAATTGATCTGAAAATCTAGATCCATATATATGAATTATACATATATATAATTATACCTGTGATTGATTTTCCTATTTTGTTGTTTATTATTTTTCTCATGTTGCGGGATGTAACGTTGTTTAATTTGCTGGCCGTGGATGTGTGTCTCCTGGCTGTCTAGTCCTTTGAGTTTAAGCTGTTGAGTTCATGGTAAGAGTATTACCAGTAGTTTCAATCTCAATCTTTATTCTACATCTTTCAGCAATATAGGAAATTACTTTTTAATCTTGTGCACCCAACAAATTTTTCATTCGCATTCTCCATGTCAGTAAATTTTGTAAATTAACAAAGTGTTTTTCTTGTTAAAATTTTAATCTCGAGTGAACATTTTTTGTAATTTGAAATCAAACGTATTTTTGAAGATATAAGTTTTAATAAATATTTTTTATATTTTTAAATTTTAATAAATATTTTTTGAAAATATAAATTTTAATAAATACTTTTGAATTTTTAAATTTAATAAATATTTTTTGAAAACATAAATTTTAATTGAAATTTTAAATATTTTTATGAATTTTAATTAATTTTAATAAGAATATTTTGAATTTTTAAATTTTAATATTTTAGATTGGACTTGAAAAAAAAAAATAGGGTTTAACTTTTGACTTTTGCCCACTTAAATTTATTTATATAGTTTTTATTAGAATAGATATCTTTATAAGAAAATATAAGTAAAATAGTATATACATAGATATATAAAATATTAAAAATATAGACTTTTTAATTATTTCAAACTGGGTCAGAACAATTTTCACCATCTTATGTCCTCAAAATTTTCAAGCCCGAAAAATTTAGATAAGCCTAACTTAGAATTTTAATCTAACCACCCTCAAAAGTCTTGTGGTACGTTTCATACTGATGGTTAGTCCATTTAACCATCGTATTGCTTAGAACGTGAATCACTTTAGTATACAAAACAAAAATAAGAATGATGAAATGCACTACAATAGGAAATAGGTTTTTTTATATAGTATTTTAATATATAAAAGTGATTTATTATTTTTAAAAAATTAATTAAGAAAATAAAACCGTATAAATATTGATGAAATTAAGCATAACTTTTATTTAATATGAATCTTTACTCATCATCTTTTAATAAAAGTTTAAATTTATTAATTGGTATCACACATTTTGTTCTTAATTAGTTCGCTATTTTCTAATAACTTGTCTAATAAAAATATAATATAAATATGTTCGGCAATAAAAAATTTTGCTAAACGTGTTCATCACACTCACTGAAAGAAAGTGAATTCATTTTTACAAGATAATACAGGTTAGAAGGATAGGTTAAGGAGGATTCTCGACCACAATCCTTCCGATAATTAAATCAGTTTATGCTTAAGGAATGAAAGAATATAAAGCAAGAATAACATGAGTAATAATGAACGTATTTAAAATTGTGACTAAGTATTGAATTTATTGTATGAAAAATATGAATAAAATAATATTAACCCAGTTTAGCGAAATCATTACTTTCTTAATTTGGCTGCTTGGTTTCAGCTGGTAACTCACTTTGCATTTAATGTCCATCATGTGGCATTTAATTCAGGTAAGGTGTATGCAAGACTTTAGTATACAATTTGGACAATTTACACGTTTAAATGTCACATCACTTTACCACTTATATAATGAAGAACTAATTAAATAAAGATTTCTTAACCATAAATGAACTAGAGAAATTATAAATGAATTGAGTTCGTTGCTTTAGATTTCATTTACTTATGGAACACAATCTGAGAAGCATGAAGGGAAATATGTTTCTATTCAGTAAATCTTACTTAGGGTATTGTCACATATCTCAATATTTTTTATATCAACAAAATATAACTTTTCTGAGTAATTAAACCTGATGTACTAGTGTATCTCATTTTAAAAGAGTAAACCAAATGTGATTTGTAGGTATAACGCCAAATTATTTGAAATATCGGCCCACATGACGCATAAATTGATTTTGGTGGGCCATAATGCCTATGAATCATGGACCTCATTTTACTTTTTTTTTTTTAATTTTATTTTGTATGATTTTTTTAATCAAAATTTAACTTTATTTTAGAAGTAATATTTTTTAGATGCATTAATTGTATTTGTTAAAAAATTAAAAAATTTACGCCTGTTTGAATAAAATTTAAAATAAATAAAAAAATAAAATTTTTAATTATTTTTTTATTTAAACAATTAATTTTTATTCAAATGAATATAAATTTTTAAATTTTTTTATAAATACGATTAATAAACTTAAAAGTTATAATTTTAAAAAAAATAAGTAAAAAAATTTTGATAAAAAAATCATACGAGACAGACAAAAATTTTGAGGCTTCAACAGCCACTTTTATTATTGGTTTGGACATCTTTATGGCAAGGAGCCCATAATATTGATCATGTTTAGCATCTAGCATTTAGGAGGGAAAGTTCTTCGTCTTCCTTCCTCTTATTTATAGCTTTGAAGTATCTGTTTTCCTCTCGACTTTTTTTTTTGTTTTGCAGCAGTATTATTTAATATTTAGAAGAATGATGTTCAAAAGAAATAAATTATAAAGATACGGTTGATGAGAAATTGCGATATCAGACAGTAGTTATGTGAGTGTTCAGCAAATCAAAAATCGCTGTTTGAGAACGCCGTTAATAACGCGGTTGATAAATAACCACAATCCCTGACTCTGAGTGAGAGAGAGTGATAAGGGGAGACGGCCATAGGTGGAAGCCATGGCAATCGGAATGGCAATAACAAGCGAAGGTGGGAAGAATTACAACGGCAGAATAACCTTAGTTGTTGTGTTATCTTGCACGATGGCTGCCACGGGAGGAGTTCTCTTTGGCTACGATATTGGAATTTCAGGTATCCATTTCTACAATCCTTTCATTTTTTTCTTTTTTTTCTTTCTTCTCAGCTAAAAGAATCCACGCTATGCGTTAAAGAGCTACCTAAACCACTGAATGGTTATGGATTTCAATGGTAGTAAAGAGAGAGAGAGAGAGAGAGAGAGAGAGA
>JAVXUM010000040.1:4175912-4187938 GCA_035590655.1 Pouteria glomerata
CGGGAACAACTTGGTGGAGCAAAGGAACTAAGGTTTAGTTTGGAAAGAAAAAATGCTAGCTTCTTTTGGGTTGGGGAATGGAAAAAAGCTATTTTTTTAATTTTTTTGTTTATTGACATATTGCCCTTTGTGATTTAAAAGAAATTTGAAATGTAAGAGGATAATTTTGGTCGTTTTAGAAAAAAACAAAAAGTTAGAAGCTGAGAAGCAGCGTGCTTCCCAAATGGAGCCTAAAAAGGAAGACAGAGAAGAGAAGATAAAGAGGAAGTATTTTGTTAGAATTATAAGATAATGAGAATTCTTACAATATTGTTACAAATCTATGTATATATATATAACTATCATATTAAAGCTCTCAAATTTAAGTTAAAATCTTGAATCTTATATTCGTGCTACTCTCCTACAATAATTGGTGCCAAATCCTTTTATTTCAAATCCATAATTATAATTAAAAAGCAACTTTATGCTTGCTTCATGAATTTATAGCAAAGATTAGAAACAAGAAAGAAATAAAGGGTAGAGAGAAGAATAAAAGAATGAAGAATAAATTTTCTTTTCATTACGTTTTGTTTTTGTTAACACTTTACTTATGGTGGGATTTGTTACTAGACTTGTGATTGTTATCAATTTATTATTTTAAATATGTGAGCCAGTAAGACACGAACACCTAATGTTAATATTGAGATCAACTGATACCAATTTGGTCCAAAAGCGGTTCACCATTGCAGTTACTAATTATACTGTAAGAAGTGCATTGAACTTTAAAAATTTTGTGGAAAAGATTGTAGCATTTTAATTTATTGACATATGCAAGTGAATGAGAAGGTGGAGTATCCTCCATGGATACATTTCTGAAGAAATTCTTCCCGGATGTGTATGCTAAGATGCAAGAGGACACCCATGTCAGCAACTACTGCAAATTTAACAGCCAATTGTTGACATTATTCACATCCATACTCTATTTGGCTAGCTTTATTGCTTCCTTTGTCGCTTCATCAATCACCAGAACATTTGGGCGCAGGCCATCAATCATTGTTGGAGCAGCTGCGTCTTTTGCTGGTGCAGTCATTGATGGTGCAGCTTCTAATGTGTACATGTTAATGTTTGGCCGTGTCTTGCTTGGAGTTGGCATCGGTTTTGCGGACCAGGTATTCCACTTTCTTCCTATTTTGTATATTAGGGTTTTTTTTTTTCTTTTCTTTTTTTTCCTGCACCTCTATGATGCAGTTGTAAGACCATTCATTAATGCCCAAAGATCAGCAGATGCAGTAGTAGAAGACTTTGCTGCAGTGAATAGCAACTGAGCTATTGGCAGTTGTCATCTCATTTAATTTTCAAGAAACTTAAAGGAATATAACAAATTAAGAGTGGGCCAATAGCAAAGCAGTCAATGCATTGACAGCATATCTGATATTTCTGTGGAACTTTAATAATGCCCAGGTAACATGACATGTCATTAAACCTTTCATTGGCAAGTCCTACTTAATTCAGGAAGCTAAAACAGACTTGGTTTGTAGTATTAACATAATAAAAACATGCAATAGTCAATCGAGGAATATGTAAGATGTTGATGATGATGAATGCACAATTTTACAGCCGGACAGGTTCTCAGCCTATTGGGAACAACAGCGTAGGATGATTTCAATAGGAAGCACGTTTTACTTGGATGTAACTTCTTCCTAGGTCTGTATTTGATTGACATTTTCTTCTACTCTATTTGTTCTGCAGGCAATCCCAATATATCTCTCGGAAATGGCCCCCCCGGGACATAGAGGAGCAATCACCATGGGGTTCCATTTCAGCCTTCATATGGGCGCTCTATCAGCAAACCTTATTAACTATGGCACTGAAAAGATCAAATCTAATTGGGGATGGCGAATCTCGCTAGGTGTGGCAGCAGTACCAGCTGCAGTTCTAACTCTGGGAGCACTCTTTCTCCAAGAAACACCAAGCAGCCTAATTCAGCGTACAGATGATCATCAAAAGGCTAACTTGATCCTGCGAAAGATCCGAGGTACTGAAGATGTCCAGGCTGAATTTGATGATATCGTAACTGCAAGCGCCATATCCAAAACCGTCACACATCCATTCAAGAAAATCACAAAATGGAAATATCGGCCTCAACTTATCATGGCAGTGGCCTTACCATTCTTTCAACAAGTGACTGGAATCAATGTCATCGCCTTCTATGGTCCAATTCTTTTCCGAACTACAGGGTTGGGTGAGAGTGCTTCACTCCTGTCTGCGGTTATAATTAGGGTTGTGAATGCTACCGCAACCTTCATATCAATGTTGGTTGTTGATAAATTTGGCCGAAGAGTTCTGTTCATAGTTGGGGGCATACAAATGTTAGCTTCACAAATAATAGTTGGAAGCATAATGGCAACTCAGCTAGGAGATTATGGTACAGTGGGCAAAGGGTATGCTTTTGCAGTTTTGTTATTGATCTGTTTATATGAGGCTGGGTATGGTTTATCATGGGGTCCCTTGGTTCGGTTAGTTGCCAGTGAAATGTTTCCACTGGAGATACGATCAGCTGGGCAAAGTATCACTGTGGCAGTGAATTTTCTCCTCACTATCGTTATTGCTCAGACTTTTCTAGCTATGCTATGCCATTTGAAAGCTGGGACTTTCTTCTTTTTTGCAGCATGGTTGGTGGTGATGACTGTATTTGTTTACTTGTTCCTGCCAGAAACTAAGAATGTGCCAATTGAACAGGTGGATAGAGTTTGGAAGGAGCACTGGTTTTGGAAGAGAATTGTGTGGAAAGAGCATGAGTTCAATTAGATGGAAGGAGCTTGAAATGGAAACAAATGGACTTGTTGGTCCAGTGTTTCTTGTGCTGTGTCATTTCAACCATCTCTCCTTTGCCTCTATTACTTCAACAATCTGTGAGGCCGTACAATACAGCATGATGTCAAGCAATTGATACGGCTTAAAATATTCTAAGATCAAACAATTTAATCTTGTATTAGCTCTGTGCCTTACAGTTAAGTTCTGGTTAAATGGGTGAGATGGATTAGTGATTTATCGATGCAACTTATTCAATGTTTTCATTTCGATGAGAGAAAATTGAAGTAATGATTGTTCATGAAGCTGCAGTCACTAGATGTGCTATTTGAGAATTATTGTTTATAGACGTTGCATGTATTCTCTCTCCATTTTCAGATTGGCTAAAAAAACAAAAGTAAAAATGAAAAAAATGATAAAAGGAACTACTTTTTTTTTTTACTACTTTTTTTTTTTTTTATGTTTTATTGTTCTTTTAAATGATGGTCATAATGTAGCAAAATCTGGGGTGGTTATACCAATGGTATGCCTTCTATTCTGGGACTTTCTTCTTTCCAAGGGATGGTTGGTGGTGATAACTGGCTTTGTGTACCCGTTTTGCCAGAGGCTAAGAATGTGCCAATTGAGCAGGTGGATAGAGTTTGGAAGTGACACTGGTTTTGGAAGAGAATTGTAGGGAAAGAGCATGATGTGTTACTCAACAGCCCATACAGCCATAAAGTATCAGGTAGTGACGCAATAGATATGTTGTAAAATATGTTTGTTTCGAATAATTGAAATCTTGTTTGTATTAGCGCTATGCTTTATGGGCAAGGCCAGAGAGTAAATGGTTTACAAGGATTAGTCATTTGTTTATGTAACTTATTCAGTGCTTTACTTTCTATGGGAGAAATTGAAGCAATGATTGTTCATGAACTTGCCTCACTTTATATGCTATCTGAGACTTTTTTTTTTGGTGATGTTGCGTGCATAAATTTTCTCTGCTTTTTAATTTTATACTTAGAAAAGAGAGGATGAGAAGAAGAAGAAAAAGGTGCAGGTAAATAATTGAGAGAAATTCATTTAAGGTCAAATTTTTAGAAAAATTTAAGTTTGCTTGTATTATCTATTAAAAGATTGAATTTGAAAAAAATCAACCAAAAATTTTACTGGTAACTTATGTAAACCCTCTTTCTAACTGGTCTGTATAAGTACTCGACAGAAAGAGGATCCAACAGAATATACTTCTGTTGTTTGAAAAAAACTGGAAGGATAACATAATTTTATCCAATTTTCTTCGCCTAGTAATTATGCCAAGGTTATTGGAAAAATTAGCAATAAGTTAAAGCTGTAGTTTGATGTGTGTCTTTGAGCTCTGAATTCACTAGAAAAAAGAGGAAAAACTGCTGTGGCTTTAAATGCACTTTGACAAGTACCCTTAAAAGCACTTGTCAATAGAAAAACTGAAAAAGTTGTTGCTAGAAGATTCTGTAGCAATAATTGTGAAGTCAATGTTGCCAGCCAAGTTGGACTGCTTTCTCTCTTATTGTCATCCACAAATCTGGGACTATATTTTTCTGTCTGTCTGTGAGTGCCGGTAGTGTGTGAGCTTGGTAGAAGCCATGGCTGAGGAGGAAACACAAGTAGCAAGCAAAAGTGGCAAATACAGTGGCAGGATAACATTATTTCTAGTGTTATCTTATGTGGTGGCTGCCGTGGGAGGAGCCATTTTCGGCTACAACCTTGGAATCTCAGGTCATTCTTGCTAAAATTCTTGATTTTGATTTTCTTTCTTTACATAGAAAATCAGTATATACATTGTCCTATATTATCAGTGATGTACACAACCTTATACACAGGGGGTGAGAGAGTGCTTTTGGCAGTCCCATTTGCCGAGTTCTAAAATATTTAGTAGTTATGCCAATTGTTCTTTTGTATTTTTCATCTCTCTTTTCATTTTTTGGATTTGGGGAAGAAGTTTATCATGCATCATATGTCAAAGAAGAAACTCTATTTTTATTGCCTTTTGCACTAGCACTTCTTCTTCTTCTTCTTCTATTAACATATGTGAGTGAACTGAAAAAGGCAGAGTATCCTCCATGGATGCATTTCTGAAGAAATTCTTTCCGAGTGTGTTCGCTAATATGAAGAAAGACACCAAAGCGAGCAACTACTGCAAATTTAACAGCCAATTGTTGACCTTATTCACATCCTCGGTCTATGTGGCCAGCCTCGTTTCGTCATTCTTTGCCTCATCAGTGACCCGACACTTTGGGCGCAGACCATCAATCCTTGTTGCAGGAACTGCTTATCTTGCTGGTGCAGCCCTTGCTAGTGCAGCTTCTAAGATTTACATGCTAATATTGGCGCGCGTACTACTCGGAGTTGGCATTGGTTTTGGAAACCAGGTATGCTACTCTTTCCCAGTTTTGTATATGGACAATTCTTCACATAAAGAAAATTTTGCCATAGGATATTATCAGAATGATGTGCCTTGAAGTGTGTGCCTATCATTTTAAAAACAAGAGTCCATTTAGGTTTAGTTTACAAAACTGCCATTGTCGCATCATCTTTGTTATATTTTCTTGTAAATCTTTTTGGCATGATAGCATTTCCCTTTGTATATAGCCTTGTGACTTTCACTAGACCCTTCGTGTTTTAAGACCATGTCTTTTTGCTCATGCATAATAACATTGATGTCCCAAGCTTTTGAGTGACGAATGGCAACTGGTCTATTTTAAGTTGTTATGTTGTTTACTTTTCAGAACAAAGAAAAGTATGTGATAATTTAATGGTAGAGGCCCAAAAATTGTCAACCCGTTGATGGCATGCCTGATCTTTCTGATGAATGAATGAAACAACGGTCATCTTTCTGGACTGTACAAGTTAAAAAAAAAAAAAAATGTATTTGTCAATTGAGAAATCATGGTAGAAATTGCGAACACTTATATGACTAGTTGAGATGCCAATCCTCCCTAAAGCTATGTTTTTCATTAACTTTTAGGTTACGTTTTTATTTATGGATTTGAAATAAAGAGATTTGGTATTAATTATTTAAGAAGAATTGTTCAAATATAATTTTGTTGATTTAGTTAAGAATTTTATCATGAATTTGAATAGTTTAACATACTATTTTATGAGGGATTTGAAATCATCACAAAAATATAGTTATTTGAAATATTTCATAACTCCATCATTTTAAAAAGTAATGGCATCACTATTTTAATTAGTAAATATAAGCAAAATTTTCATATACATTATAATATAAATTAATTCTATCGCTTGTATTTTAATACATTAAATCTCAAATCCATTGATTTGAAATCCGTAGTTACCCAAATAGAGCCTTATGTCTGCTTTGCTTGTTATGCAGTCCGTTCCACTATATCTCTCAGAAATGGCTCCACCCAGAAACAGAGGAGCAATTACCATGGGTTTCATATGACCCTCCATATGGGTGCTCTATCAGCGACCCTAATTAACTATGGCACCGAAAAGATCAAAGGTGGTTGGGGATGGCGAATCTCTCTAGGCGTTGCAGCAGTACCGGCCGCAGTTCTAACTCTGGGAGCACTCTTCCTCCAGGAAACCCCCAGCAGCCTAATTCAGCGAGAGGCAGGCGATCCTCAAAAGGCTAACCTGGTCCTGCAAAAAGTCCGCGGCACCGAAGATGTCCAAGCCGAGCTTAACGATCTCATAAACGCGAGCATGGTATCAAAATCCGTCGCTCACCCTTTCAAGGAAATTGTAAAAAGAAAATACAGGCCTCAACTTGTCATGGCATTTGCCATACCATGCTTCCAAGTAGTGACAGGAATCAATGTCATCACATTCTACGGTCCAATACTTCTCCGAACTACAGGTCTAGGGGAAAGCGCTTCGCTTCTGTCTACTATCGTGTTCAGGGTTGTGAGTGCTGCCTCAACGTTCGTCTCAATGCTGATCGTGGATAAAGTTGGGAGAAGAGTTTTGTTTATAGTTGGAGGTAGTCTGATGTTGATTTCCCAAATAGTGGTCCGAAGCATACTGGCTACTCAGCTGGGAGATTTTGGTACAATGAGCGAAGGGTATGCTTTAGCCTTTTTGATTTTGATATGCCTATATGTTTCCGGGTTTAGTTTGTCTTGGGGTCCCTTGGGAAGGGCAGTTCCAAGTGAAATTTTTCCACTGGAGATTCGTTCGGCTGGCCAGAGTATTACCGTGGCGACGAACTTCCTCACCACTCTGGTTATTGCTCAGAGTTTTCTACCCATGCTTTGCCATTTCAAGTCCGGGACTTTCTTCTTTTTCGGGGGCTGGTTGGTGCTGATGACGGGCTTTGTTTACCTATTTCTGCCGGAGACCAAGAATCTGCCAATTGAGCTGGTGGATGGAGTTTGGATGGAACACTGGTTTTGGAGGAGAATTGTGGGAAAGGCGCATGAGGTGGATGAGATAGATCAATCTGCCAATTGAACCGGTGGTGATATATGATAACTCTGATTTAGATGTTTGCAACACTTCAAACCTCTCTCTCTCTCTCTCTCTCTCTCTCTCTCTCTATATATATATTAAAGCTAGATTTAGCACAAAGTAAAATTTTAAAAATTTTTGAAAATTTTAATTTTTAAAAATTATTTACCTTTTATCTCATTATATGAATTATGAATTTACAATTTATTTTATTTTTTCTTATTTTTTATCACTACAAACACTCTCTAAATATTTCAATATCTTGTAGAATTGCTTCTATTATCATATGGACAAGTTCTTAGCTTATTATTATAATTCTTTTATTTTAAACTACTTTATTTTGTGTTTTTTTCATAAGAGAAAATTGTGGTGGTAAGCAGAAAAAAAAAAAAGGTAATAAAAAACAGGAAGTCTATCAATTAGGCTATTAATTTTTTTAAATTTAAAATACAGTGCCTGCTTTTACTTGTAGTAATAAAGTAAAAATAAAAAGAAGAGAGGAAAGGATGGGAAGGATGCAAAACTATTCATGAGTGTTATAATAATAATAATAATATCAATAATAAAAAGAAAGAGAGAAAGAATTAAAAAAAAAATGGTCACAATAAAGAATTAACAATAAAGCATTAATGATCTAGTCCGTAATGCAAGCGTATCATGTTAATCGTGGATACCGAGCGCAAGAAGAGTAATCTATGATTTATGCTCAACAAATATTTAATGTGACATGGACACTGGGGAGTTCTGAAGAGATATTAATTTTACAATTCTTCTAGAAGACGATTTGAGGTACAACATTTCGCCTGAATTCTTGAACTTGAAATCAAAAGGATTTGTACTAATGATTTAATGAGAATTGTTTAAATGCAAACTTTGTTAATTTAAATAAAAAGTTTTATTAAAAATTTGAGTAATTTAAGAACATCTTGAGCAGTTACGTTGTCGCGTCCCTAACATAATTATCTGAAACGGAAGATATGACAGTATAAAAACTAATAAAATAAAATAAAAAACTTGTATTGAGGTCAAGTTATAATACAATAATAACAATCAGAATATCTAATATTATCTCTCATTCCTATATTAAATAAATAAACATAGTATCATGAACATAAATAAGATCACACTCCAATGACATCATCCAAAATTTACATAGCCAAACAAACATCATAATACAATTCCAAATATAATAAATATGAGACCCACAACCCGAGTTACACAAATAAAATACAATAATTCAATAAAATCTAAACCATGCTTTTAATCGATCATTTAGTCAATTCAGCTCTAGGTGATCACTTCCTAACCTTACTGGATCATCTAAAATATGAATGAGATGAGTAAATTTGCCTAATAGGTAGGATTGTGTTAGTGTACTTAAGTGAATATAATCAACATATTATGATAATCACAATAATCTCCACAAAGACAATATATATTAAAATGCATATGTTATACAATTAAATGTAATGCAATGGTAAATGCATCATGTATCCTCCATCTACCCCAAATCTTATACTGAGACGGATGACACTTAGCCAAGCACGCGGGGTCACCAATCACACCGTTTAACGCTCTCAGCAAAACATATAACTCAATATGTCACGTGTGGGGAACTGAGTTACATTCCCACAGATGTATGACTCAAGGGCACCGAGTTAACACCCCATGACCCTTCTGCTAGAGAACCGACTTACACCTCTAGTCAAGCATTTACTTAACTGAAGTAGAGTTTGGCTGTGGTCTGGAGAACTTTTATAATCATATCATCTAAATATTAACGTCTCAACTTCACATAATTAAACTCTAGTTATATATATTGACTGGAGATCATCCAGTATTTTAAAATCTCATTTTCTTATTTTATCAAATCATGGATCCGGTCCATATATATAATCTGTATCCCGGTACATTAATAATATAAATATGGCATTCTCGGCCAATCAATACCCATAAATTCAACCGAATGATACCATCCTAATCCCAATGCACATGATATACTCAATCACATATTTGAATATAAATCTAATATAAAAACATGTTCTCATGGGGTTTGAGGATGATTGAAATCCATTTTATCATTAAAAACTATTAATAAATGAGTTTGTGTACCAAAACAGACGTTTAGAAATCATTTCAAAGCGAAGTTTTAGGTGTTACCAAACTGTGGTCTGGACATCTCCCTCGCCCGATTTAGACCACTTGCCGGTCCGGACTGCTGAGACTAGAAACCTAAATCTGGGTTCTTTGCAAGCCCAATCTAGTCCCAAATCTTCCGATCAAACCTCCATTTCGACAATAATTAACATTAAATACTTAAATCACATGTTCTTACTACTTTAAATCAAGAAATAACTCAAGAACATGCAAAATCTTTATGTATATATTTATAAATACACACTCATATACATATATATACACAAATCTATTCACATTCAATTAAATCAAGTATATTTATATATTAAAATTATCCTAGCAACGCCTAGAATACGAATATAAGTCTTACCAAACTCAAATCCGAAGAGAGATGAAGAAAATCGGTTTGAGCTCTTAAACTTCCAAACTCAATTTCTTTCACCTCGGCTCAAATCACAAGAAACGAACCGTACCATGATATTCACAGTGTTGAGTTCTCCCCCGATCCACCGATATCCCCTTCCAAAACTTGCTTTATCTTTTTTTTTCTCTCTTCATCTCCCCCTTCCTACTCCTTTATCTCTCTCTCTCTTCTTTGCTTTTGGAAATGGCTAAGCAAAAGAAAATGAAAATGAAAATGAAAAGAAAGAGAGAAGAAAGAAAGAAAAAGAAAAGCAAAGAAAAAAAGGAAAAGGCTGGGCTAATTTGTATAACTCAATATCACTTTAAGCTAAATTCAGTCTAAGAAAATAAAATAAATCAATTCAAATAATGCATGAATGGACAAATTTAAATACTAAGTGTTACATACTTTAAATAAATATTTTAAAATATATTAAAAATATTACTTTTTTTATCAATTGATCCTAAAGCATCCTTTTCTTTGTTAAAATATATATATTTAAAATATTTGCCCCTTTGTCTTAGGTAGTTTTAAG
Source organism: Pouteria glomerata (assembly GCA_035590655.1). Classification (NCBI taxonomy): domain Eukaryota; kingdom Viridiplantae; phylum Streptophyta; class Magnoliopsida; order Ericales; family Sapotaceae; genus Pouteria; species Pouteria glomerata. The sequence continues at coordinate 4,186,208 of JAVXUM010000040.1, forward strand.
TAAGTGCGTATCGAATTGAATTTATATTAAATCCAAAATCAACTTAATTTTCGTTGAACCAAAACTATTATGTTAATGGGCAGACCCATGTTAGGCTTAGCAAGGACAATTGCCTCGTTTGAATTAGAAAATTATATTAAAATTATATTAATTTTTTTATTTTTCTTATAAATTATATCTTTTTTATGTTTTGTTCTCACTTTATTTTAATTTTTGTATCTATTTACATTAAAAATGTATTTTTTTTCATACTGATTATATCTCTAATAATGTTAAAAATTTAACCAAGTTAACGCAATTTTAATTGTTTTAATTTGGTACAAATTTAAAAATATTCTGAAGGTGTAATTAAAATGATTAAGTTGATAGTTTTTATATTTAGAACTAAATCAATAATTTATTAAAATTAAATGTATAAAGTGATCGAATTATATTAATTTTTAGTTTTGAGGTTTGATCCCAAAGTAAAAGAATAAAATGAAAACAAAAATCCCCAAAGTGCCTAAACCATTTCTCTATGCTCGGACGTTTGCCAGAATGATGTCAAAAGAGTAATTTTAAATAAACAAGTAAAGCAAACTAATAATTGTATCTGATTCTCAGTCCACAGACCCAACTCCAAAGCATAACCCAACTGAAAACAACAAAAAATTATTCTTAATTTGAAATTCAAAGGACGCGGGGGCGCTGACATCGCACAGCCATGTCAGCCGCAACCATTAAAATAAAACCGTCGGATCTTGTTTTAACGGTTCAGATTCATTCATATATTTTTAAGATAAAAATATACAAATGCATCAGAACCGTTGATTTTTAATCCAACGGTTGCTGAGGCTGCTGTCACCCAGCTGACATCGCACAGCGATGTGAGCCTCCCCATTTTGTCAAATACAACACAATCATCCATTCGGGTAAATAACGCCAACATGTCTCCCGCTTAACCGTTACATCCGTTGGAGGGCTCGGGAAGTGGGGGCCCACACCAGTTTGACCGCTAGATCCCCTAAAATACATACGTGGTTAAATCTCGTTGATGGTGACGAAATATAATCTCACCGACCTGTAATGCATTTGGACTACTTTTCTTAGTCCAAGCCTTTGACACGACTCTCTTGTGCCGAATGATCGATGGAATTCTTAATTTCTCTCTCTGGATTCCGCCTTTTACTTTTCCATCCGCTGATTGTCTCCGAGGCGTCGATTGCAGTTTATGAAGGTGAGTCTCTCTCACTTTTTTGGAAACTAGGGTTGTTTTCTGCCGATCTTATAAGTTGCTTTGGGTTCTATGATTTTTATTGAATGCCTTTTTTTTTTTTTTTTTTGCTGAGAGAATTAGAAGAAAAGGCGATTACGAAGTGAAAAGTCGGATTATTGTTTGATGCTGCTTTAATTCTTCACTCGCAGTTTCTGTTTTTCGTAGCTCTCTCTCTCTCTCTCTCTCTCTCTCTCTCTCTCTCTCTCTATATGTGTGTGTGTATCTTGGAGTCCACCAAGGACTACGTGATTTGCTGATTTTAAAGTTCTAGCCTAGTGCGGTGGTATTTACTTCCTTGTTGAGTTGATTGGAAAACAGAACGGGGACAAAGAACTAATTTTTTTACTAGGTTTGTTTTGAAAGGATGGTAATATTACTGACCCAAGCAAAATATAGTTGTGTTAGTCTGAGATAAATAGAGTTGCTTGTGTATTTGTTACGAAATTAAAAAAGAACTAATCTTCAACCTTGGACTC
>JAVXUM010000040.1:4367669-4384486 GCA_035590655.1 Pouteria glomerata
TGCAAAATTGAACGGAAACCGAATAACTGAATTGAATTTCCTATTTTTTGGTTCGCTTACTTATTTTGTTTTTGGTTCAATCTTGGTGATCTTTTTAAACACAAATTAGATTTTAATTTGGTTCCCATTTTGCGTTTATAGAAGCAAAAATTGAATAAGATATTTTTAAATATAAATATAAAAAATAATAAATTTTTACAAAAATAAAATTGGAAATTAGATATATATATATATACAATTTTGGCCAATTTATTAGTAAAAGATAAAATCAAAAATTAGATATAAATAGATATGCAAATATAATTCCGGTCAATTTAGTTTTAACTAGATTTCAATTAGGTTCCTTATCTTTTTTCTTTTTTTTTTTTAGGATAATTCTGTTTCATATATTTAAAAAAGCTAAATCATTCAGATAATTCAGGTCCAACCAAATAACCAATCACCTCTAATATTAATTGCACCATGTGCAAAAACTGGTTATAGCTAATTGTATCTAGACCATAAAGTTACATGTATTTAAAATTTTAAAAATTATGAAATCAAAATAGAATATTTATTTCAATAACGTGAAATTTTTCAAAATTATTATTTTATTAAAAATCTAATAAAAAATTATTAATTAATAATTCTTTAAAAGTCCAATGCATAGAATATAAAACGTGACACTTGCATTATCTACAGTTTTTAGATGAGTACCACCGTCAAGCACCCAACAACGCGTATACAAAGACTAAGAGAAAATTTATGAAAAGCACGAGTACTTCACTATTAATTTATATTTATTTATAAATAAAATTCAAGACAAAATTACATAAGCACTGGCATATTAATATGCCACGTCACAGATTGACTCAATACATGCACTTCCACATCAAATAAACTCAAAGAGACAATACATAATTAATAATCACAATTCAACATATGCCTTGATGCATTTCTTGTACCTCTCAAACGGAGGAGAATTATTCAGTTTACTCGGAACACTTTTAAGTTTTAACCATTTATTTTTTACGCAGTTTTTTACTGTTTATTATCATTTTTACACCACAGGCTCACCGACCCATCTGATGTCGTGGCATTCGACCCGAACCCGCTCCTTGTCCACTCAGGGAAGATCAGAATTCCCATCCAACACAGTCCCAGCGGATGAAAAATCAGAATTCCCATCCAATGTGATTTTTGACACATTAGCGAGAGTAATGCTTTTAATATAATAATATTATTTTGTGTGAAAAAGAGGTGAGGTAAGGACAAATTTGTGAAACTAACTTTGTCATTTTCCACGTGAAGGTGAATCGACACGTGTGAGCAATCTTTGCACAATAATTCATCTACTCTCAAGCGTGGCCGCATTTACCATGTTTCACATTGGGGTCAACTGAGTAAAAAGAAAGATTATGGAGCTTATATTTATATACAATTGATAAGTAAATTAAACAAATTTCTCATGTAACAAAATAATATATGTTGAGGGTATTTGTACTCATTCATTAATTTCTTCCACTCTACATTACTCTTTTTTAATTATTTTAGGGTAGAAAAAAACTAATGAACTGGTGCAATAATCATTAACCAACACCATCATGCTAATATGATTTCATTAATTGCATGTATTTAAATGTAATTGTTATTATCACCCAAAAAATAAAAATAAAAAAAATCTATTATGCTAATCCAAAATCAAGTAGTTAAGCGATGAGTAATCAAATTTTACTTATTTATAAAAATGCTGACATCATTGTTAAATTTTAGATAAGTTGAGAAATCTACCTTAAAAATTTTATTTTCAATTATTTACAACTCCCTTGAAGTTCTTTAAAAATTACATGATATTTTTATTGTTTGAAAAATTAATTTAATCTTCTCATACTTTCAAGTTTTCTCAACAAATTAGGTCATGCAAAATATAAATGCTAAAATGCAGTGTCTAATCGTTTGTATCAAATGAATTTTATATGAATTAACCAAAATATTATCATATAAAATAATATAAATTATGGACAATTTGATTCCTTACATTATAAGTTAACTTTCTTTTGATTAATCTTTATAAAATATTTAATATCAATAAGATTATGTATATTTTTTAATTTTTAAAAAAAAAAAATTCAATAAACCCTCTCCACAGCCAGTAAACTGCAAACAAATGAGCAAGTAAAATGAAATGATTCAATAAATCCTTTACCTTATTAGCCCAATTACGCTTTTTACAAATTTTATGTCAATCCCACTTACTCGACTTCATCGCTGATAGCTGGTAACTAATAAATTGAGGGTAAGATATTGGATCTGAAGTTGGCAAATCCAAACAGAACTCAGATACCTTCCTGTCAGAGTTAAAGATCAAAAGACACCAAAAGATTTCTAATTGTGTTAGAAGACAGAAGCATTTTGTATTAAAGAAGAAGATACATAAATAAAGTTACAGAGAACCATGGAAGCATACTTGAAAAGACTCAGAGAAATGAAAGAGGAAAGCAGCAAAGAGAAAGAAGAGGTGAAGTCTGAAAGAAGAGAGACGCATACACCGAATCTGTATAGAAACCAGCAAATGAAAGGCCCTTGGACTTAGCTCAACCGCTGGATGGCACAAATGGATGGCTCCAAGGCTACAACTGACGGTCTCAACCCAAGGTCACGTAGGTATTCAAGGTGAATCCGGAGAGGCTAATATCATTTGTGACGTTAATCCCTTGACATTGGGGCTGTAAATCATGCAATCAAAATAAATCAAATAATTCACAATAAAAATAAATTCAAAAATTCTTGCTCCAAATTTTTAAACTTATTTTTGTTATAAATCATTTAATTTTGATCAAGAAAAACCTAGTCAAAAGACTCACAACGTTGATGTCATGAAAATAACATCAAACGTGATGTTATGATGTTATCCTTCCCTCTTTCGTTCAAGGCTCAACTATTTAGATGCATGGAGAGATGTGGACACAACTGGAAGCATTAAAGGCATTGACGAGGGACAGATGAAGCTGCTATACTCAATACGAAGCAGCTGACTGGGGACACTTGGAAGGACAGCTCAGGAGGGGGTTAATACTTGGGTCGGGTTGGAAAGTGATATGGATTATGTTAGCAATGGGCTGAGTTGGGGAATGGGTTGCAAGTGAACTAAGGTGCCAGGAGAGTGGCCTGTGATATGCATAGGCCATCCATGTCAGCTGAAATTGACGAGTCATCATTGGGCTCAGCTGGACCCAATAAATTGTATTTGTTAGGTAGTTAATGGTTATAACTAAAGTTAGGTTAACCATAGTTATAACTAAATTGACCAGCCTTTCCATAGTTAATAACAATTCAAAGAATACAAATCTTTTCCATATACATTCCCTTTTCCTTTCTTTCTTACATTGGTATAAAAGCCATATTTGATTGTCCGCATTTCCGATTTTGGTCAAACGCCATCACCATATGTGAACCATATTTCCTACCCATCAAGTTTCTACCCTTTTTGCTGCGTTTGGCTGCTATCTCACGACAGTTATTTTCCATACCAAGGATGGCAATTCATATTAAATATCTTAAACGAGAAGCATCATAAATCATTAATCGTAAACCCATTATTCATACGCCTCCATAAATGACATTCCCGAGGACCATTCCCAGTAACACATGATAACGCAATCTCCAGCAATCCATCACCGATCATATCAAGCTCCAGCACGTTGACCACATTATGGTAAATCATACCTGCAGCAATTTGAGCTAGCTCTGATAGTCTTATAAACAGATCAGATCAGACACTAACACCACATCAATATCTCAAACTCAAGCCATATACGAGAGAGTTTTGAGGGTTCAGCCACTTTTGCAGCTCCCTCCCACATTCGATTCCTTCCATTCCCCCAGTAACGGCCTCTTCACACTGGTTACCCCGAACTCCATTTAGAACTCTGTAAAGGGTTGGCACCAAAATTCAGTGCCCTTGGGAGTAGAGGGGAATAAAAATACTTAAACCGAGTTTTCGAAAAAGAATCCTTTTTCTTTCCCCTTTTTGTAGGAAAGTGAGGCGGTAACACATGAATAATCTTACGCATAATCAACTTCAAAATGTATCTGGTAGCATTATTACAATAACCAGAGTTTACCAGCCCAATTGATCAGAAGTCATATAATCTGAATAGGGTACACAAGAAAGTGCAATGCAATGATGCTTGGATCGGTAAATTAGTGAAGAAGCTCATCCCCATTGAAGTCAAATGGACTTCTACCCACTCAAAACAAATTTAGCTTCTCAAGCGATCTGCATTTTGACTTTGGCACTGTATGAGTATGGCATTACAATTGTTCATCATGCATGCATCAAGCAGACCATGGTTCCACAGTTTGATCATAAATAATCTCCAACACCTGCCAAGCCCACAAGCATAGCAACTCTGGATTAGCAAAAGGTGTAAGAACAAAAATGCTCTTGGAATATTTATGCTTGGAAAAATGCACATATGTTTCATGATTGACATTGGCAACGATGAACTATAACCTCTTATTGCACAGATGAATTCTTCCGCGTGTATGGGGGGTGGGGGGTGGTTCTATTTATAAGCGGGTATAAAGGGGGGCTCTATTTATAAGAAGGTCGGACACGGGAGCCAGGGAAAAAAAGGCAGTTGGCCCAGGGCGAGGCCTTGTTTGTCTAGCTCAAAAGTAAGAAGAGAAAATCCAGGCACCAAAACCATAAAGTTCAACAACAGCTACAAAAATAATCGTGTATGCTCTTCAGCTAGTAGGAGGCTTTCATAGGTTGTGGTCATCTTCCCATGGACCTCTCTTTCTAAAACCAGTCAAGGTGCAAGTAATGGGAGAAACACTATGACAAACCCTCTCTTCCAACTACCGAGCCACATACTTAGGCATCCCGTGATATTAAGACAGATCTTGAGGGGAATCCTAGACCCAAGACCTCACCACAGTCCACGCTGTGCTCGTGTCTATGCGGACCAATGCGGGGAGCTGTTATACGGGGGGAATAAGTTTTCTAAAGTGCTGATGTGAGACAACAACTAACAGCTCCCCTCATATTGGCTCGCATGCACATGGCACAGTGTGAAATATAATGAGACCCAGTTGAAAATCCGTTTTAATACCACATAAAGAAGCTCGACAACACATAAGAAAAAGGGTTTCAACCTTAAAATCCAAGTGTTAAGGTGAGAGTCCCTTTCCTTAACACTTAGGTTTTAATGCTGAAATCCCTCCTCTTATGTACTATCAAGCTTGTTTACAAACATAATTCGTCATTTGACCTTTTTGAATCTTCTAATTAGCTAATCGTTACGTATCACTTGATACCACGATGCGACAATGCAACCACATCAAAATTAGGTGACTGAGATGTTTGTCGCAACTACAACAATGAAAACATGATGTAACCTGAATTCTTGGTCAGCAGCAGATGCCAGGGTAAAATACAACATACACATCTAAAATAGGGATGCTTGGAGCCCAATTATAAGCTACAGATAGTTAAACCAATGCTTCCATACTAGAATATTATTGTATCAATAGTCATATATATGAAGATAGGAAGATTTAGGCATAATTGTCTGAGAGAGAGAGAGAGAGAGAGAGAGAGAGATATAAAACTGTGTACTTGATGTGCACAATTCAACAAATTCAATATAAAAACAAGATGAGGAGAAAGCTACCAAAGCAGTGGCGGTGCCTGGACAAGGTCTTGACCATGCAACTTTGAAAATGCCTCACATGCCCAAGGAATATGACCATCTGCCAGCACCCTGCCGTGGTGACACAAGAATAGCTTATGAAAGCTTATATAATTAAAATCACAAACAACGAGAAAGTAAATTATTAGACATCTTTCAAAATCCCAAAAATTAAGAAATAAGAGCCTCAAATTTTTTTATGAGGTTGGTTGGTGCTCCTGACAGCAGACCAGGTTGTTTTAAAAGGGCAAAACCATTGGCAACACTGACATTCCACAAGAAAGAGGGTGATGATTACCGTTGCTTCCGCACAAAGGAGTTCCAAAGATGCATCATCTGCTTCTCATCTTTGGTAACATCCACAAAATCATCAAGCATCTGTAAAATACCAGAGTGCACCAATGTTACCATAAAAACACAAGACTGACATTTAAGAAACACTTCTTGTTATAGGAGCATTATAAAGTACTATTGGGTTCAAGATGCCTAACCCATAATGTTAATGACCATCACTAATAACATGCCTACAGCTTCTGCCACAAAATTACGACCAAGAAGAACACCCCCGCCTTCAATAAATTGATCTAAGGCATTGCATTCACGGACATTCAATTTCATTTACTAACTGAGGTCGCCTGCTGTGTATAACATGAACCTCAAAAGCTAATCAAATATAATCATCAATATGCCAACATTTTAATATACGAGTTACTCCATACAAACCATTGACTGCAGCAGGCAGTTTGTCTCAGGACCCTTGGACAGCCCCCCCCCCCCCTCCTTCCAACTCCCTGTCCCCATTATGACAGTGGACTCTAGAGAAAAAAATATAAAGAGCAGTGGAGAGAATTTTTAGTAGATTTGAGACTGGAGCTGGCCATGGAATCCACATTTCAACTTCCCACATCCTTCTAACAGTCTCATCAAATCACAGTACTTGACTATGTTGTTTACCACACATGCAATTCATGCAACATATGCATTGTGACATGTATGAGTATAGGTTGAGCAAAATATGTATACAAATCAACTAAACACACATTTATCAGAAGCCTCTACCTCCATGTAAACTTCCAGAATTTGAAAGGAATGTATTGATTTCATTCTGTGTGTCATAATATCTATTTATACACATAGATACCATACAAATTAGGAAATACCTACAATCACAATAATCTAAACTAGGAAAGGATCAATAATAATAATCTACCTACTATATACATATCCCACCATATCCCTGAGACTCCATTCACTTCCAACAAGGGTTATGTTTTCTTTGAGATTATAAGTATCTTAATATAAAATGAAAACAAACTACAAGAACGAAGGACCAAATAAAAAATGAGATTATAAAACTTAACTTGAAGAAAATTACTGAAAATATATGTTATACAGATGAAGAAAGATTCATTAGAAACCCAAGCATAAGAAGAAAACATAAAAGCATGAAGCTTTCAAACATTGTTTGATTGTAGCTAAAATTCTGGGGTTAAGGGCCAGATGCTCTTCAATGCCCATTGGGAACCTTATTTCATTAAAGAATAAGATAGAAAAGGTTTTCCTCTTTATTTTCCCCATGTTTTCAGTTGAGCTTGACTGGACCTTCTAGGCCCAACAGGTTCCATTGCAAAGGGAGACCATTCTTTAATGGCTAGAAAATTGTCTAAATATGAGAAGTCCAATGCAAACTTGTTATATCATTTATGGTAATGGCCAAACAAGTCATTTGGCTCAAAATATTAGGTCTAAGCCCAATTCCAAAGATCAATGGTACATTCAGAACAACAATAACTTCTTCATTAAAAATGTTACAAATATATATTTTATAAATCAATATACTAATAAATCAGTTTCCACAAATCATATCTAGTTCTAAAAATTTCTAAAGCCCAAATCCAATCTTCAATGGCACATTCAAAACAACTTCTTCTTTTGGAATGTTACAAATACATTTACATTTCATATATCAAACTAGGAAGAAATCATTTTGCACAATGCACAGCCTGTTCTAGAAAAAAAAAAAATACATTTTTTATGCATCACTGGCACATCTTGAGTCGTGTCTGATGATTTGTAGACTACTTGTGGGCATATATAGCACATATACAATTTTTTATAGGTCATTACACTACATACACAGCACAATTTTAGAAATATTTTTGCTTTTCAGCATTGTGTTGATAGTCTTCGAATGAGGCAAAATTAGGTGCACTTGGAGGGCTCCTTGGTTTTTATCTGGAAAGCTAGTTCTCAATCGCGCTGAGACAGTCTTTTTGAGTAAAAATAGCAGAAACACTAACAATTGTTGATCTCGCAAGTTGGGGGTAATTCGCTCCAACTTGCACATGCAAGAAATTGAAGAATCAATAGAAACTTTGTAAATGTGGTATCCAGAGGCTTCAACATTGTGGTCAAATTTTTATTCATTGTTATGGAGTAAGGTTATCCCCACAGCAAGAAATGTGTCTAAACATATTGATATGGAATTCAGGCCAAGAATATATAGAGGCCAATGTAGCAAGCAACACCGTCAATATCAGGATCCTATGTTTGGAACTTTGGAAGGGTTATCATAATCAGATCATAGGATTGGATTACGAATGTTGGAATCATACTGAAGAACATAGGAGTTTAATGGAAAAAATGATACACCACATAAATATAAAAACTATGAGAGGAAATTTAAAAATATATGTTTTTCATTTCCAAAAAAAAAAGTTGAGAATAATAGCTACACGGTAGAGATAATAGAAAAGGGATTAAAATAGAGTTACGCCTAGGAATAGATTGACAATACAAATAAATAAAAAAGAATAGACGAAAAAATTAATGTTGAAAAAGAAATCCTAGTTTAATGGATAAATGTTAAAACAAAAGAGAGAGACATTAATGGCAGTCAAAAAAAAATAATGAAGAAAATAAATCAAAATAGCTTTCAACCTATTTGCCCAGTAAGGGGGAAAATTTGAGAAAAATTATAGAGCAATTTAAAATGGTATTTATTCCCCAAAAATAATAATAATAATTAAAAAAAAAAACAATTGATAACTGAAACAAAATAAAGCATAAAATTCAGATCACGAAATCAGATTTTGGATAGGAATTTACAATCTAATAAGATCCGACAAGAAGATCCAAAGGACCTAATACTAAGATTTTTTTGCAAGAACGTGAATAATTTTATTAAAATGAATTTTAAGATCATGGAGTAGAAATATTTGGAGCAAGATTCTTACAACTTTGGTAGCAAGTACACCATTTCACCAAAACAATTCGGAAAAAAAAAAATAATAATCAATAGGGATGCATTTGATGATTTGGAGTCATCTTAGCTGAAGCTTAAGTATAAGATCTTGAGTTTTTTTATTCTTTTTGTTAACTGGAAGTTTTCTCTTCCCTCCTTTTATATTTTCCATGCATAAGTCATAGTGTTATAAACGTGGTGTGGATTGCTCACACAGAAAAAAAAAAAGGAAGGGTCTGTTTCACAACTATGTAACCTTAATCATACAATTCCAAAAGAAGCACAAGTAAAACCATCAAAAAATTGAAACTAACGAATCATTTGTTCTCCCAACGAATTATAGTCTACTACACCTGCTTACATTCCATCATAGAAAGCAAGTCTCAGATTGACAAGGGAGTTGCTCTACCAATGAGGAGCGAGAGTAACATGGGGCGAGCCTTTGATAAGCGATAAGGATCAACAGAATCCTAAACCATGTCCAGTTTGCATTAGGACACGGGACCTAGACCTTTATGACAATGCTACTGATATTAATGCTCTAAAGTATTTAAAGTTTCAAGAGGACTGGCACCGAACCACGCGTATCCAAACCCTTTCAGGATTGGGAAACAAAGTATGTTAATGACTTTCTTAAGTTTTTATGAGATGAAGGTCTAGTATATTACCGATGAACATTATGGAATGGAAGAATAAGGATGGAAATTAATTGTGAAGTCCTCAACTCGACCCAACTAAGCCTTAGTCCTAGACTAGTGGAGTCAGCTACATAAAGTATTTTTCTCCATTCGTTTCAATCAAGGGTCATGATTCCCATGAGATTATTTAAAAGTAAGTCTTCCCTTATAGTTTTAGAACATATATGCTTTAGTCTACCTTTTGTCATTTTTATACCTTCTATTTTTTTTAATCAGTAAATATTAATTCAATTAATAATGGCATTAAGGGAATACGTCCCATGTACAAAAAGAGATCAAGTCTTCAAACTTTCAAAAAGAACAAAAATGTAAACAAATTTGGCTCTATACATTATAACTCTATGCTTTCCAAAAAGGACAGAAAAAGTAAACAAATCTGGCTTTATACCCTTTAAAACCCATCTATACAACATGCTTTAAAACCCCTTTGACCCTACTCAGGAGAATTTATCCCTTGGAAAGTCCTTGTGTTCTACTCCTTCCAAATTAGCCAACAACTCCAATAAGGATCAATTTTCCAAACATTTCACTTACCATCTTGGTGCCCCACCAAGATAGCAAAAAAGAGTTTACTCCTTTCAGGGGAACCCAAGTGATGTGGTATAAGAAGTTGAGAATAAAGAAAGAGAAAGACTAAGCGAGGGAAAGAAGAAATAAGCAAAGAAGAAGAAGAGAGAAATTTAGGCAAACGCAGCCATTCAATTTTATAATCAATTAAAGTATGTCAAACCCTAATAATCTCAAGCGTTTAAATAGACTAATAAATCCCTAACATAACTGAAAATAAAACAAAATCAAATATTAGTATCCTATAAATTCTCTAAAAAATCCTACTTAAAATAAATCCAAACAAAATCTTCCCAAAAACAAAATAACTTCTTAATAAAATTAACTATCTAAGGAAATCAAATCAAAGATAAAACCAAATAAAATTCAAAATGTAATCCCAATAAGGAAATAAAATCCTATTAAATTAAAATCTTAAATTTAAATTAAAATCCCTTAAATCTTAATTTGCATCATTCTCCATCGCTTAGAAAAAGTCGACATCATCGAGTTGAAAACTTGCGTACTCCCTCAATTGCCAAGCCACGAACAAAACAGATGTTCAAATTGTTCCCAAAGCTCATGAATGCATGTAAAGGTGGTAGAAACCTAGTGTCCCCACCAAGTCTCGTGGGATGAAAGGAACTCGATCCAATAATAGAACTTGCATACATTGAAGGAAGACAAAAAATGAATCTTGTAAAGGTGCTTAGTTGTAGGGAAAACAAAAATCCACAGAAATAACATAGGTTTTAGCATACTTTTTAACCCAAGGTGTGATACAGTACAGACAGGGACCTCAATGACGCAACTGAGAATATTTGTTTTGTCAAGAGAAATGACCTTAGTAGTTGCAACAACTTCATTAAGTGGTACAATATAACAAGGCGTCACATCAACCAACTTGCTCATGATTTGGTCATTAATCTCATCATCTAAAAAATAGAAGCCGTTAGAATTAGGTTTGTAAACTAGAACTTATACACCATCCTCATCAATCTCGGCTCAATAACGAAAACTTTGGTTGAATTATTGGTTGACACTTGATCAAATCTTTTTGCCTTAAAACATTGTCATGTAAGAATCATTTTAGTTTGAAGTTAGTTGATTTTGTATCCCTAGTAGTAAGGAAATAAGTTGATTCATCTGCATATTTGAAAGTTTCTTGGACTCGAAACAATACTGAAGTGTCCTACAATTTTCGAAAACTCATCGAAGTGTTGCCGGAGCTCAGATAATGGTGCTAATAAGATTGCATAAGGGATGCGATTCTGATGAGAAGCAGTTGACCACCAGATGGCTGACGCGAGCACACGCAAGAGTAACAGTGGGTTGTCGATGATAAACTGTTGTCGAGGGTTTTCGTCAACAGTTGAAAATAGTGATTAAGATTTTTTTCTTTTTATCACCAAGAATTTGCTCCGATACCAAATTTGATGTGGGACAAGAAGTTGAAAGTTAAAAAAAAAATAAACAAATAAGCAAAGAAGAAGAAGACAAATTTAGGCAAACACAACCATTCGATTCAATAATCAATTCAAGTCTATCAAACCCCAATAATCTCAAGCCTTTAAATAGGCTAATAAATCCCTAAAATAACTAAAAATAAAATCAAAGATTAGTATCCTATAAATTCTCTAACAAATCCTACTTAAAATAAATCCAAACAAAATCTTCCCTAAAATAAAATAAAATACAATCTTAGTAAAATTAACTTTCTAAGGAAATCAAATCAAAGATAAAAACAAATAAAATTCAAAATTTAATCCTAATAGTAAGGAAATAGAATCTTATTAAATTAAAATCTTAAAGTTACATTAAAATCTTTTAAATCATTGAGTTGCATCACCAAGCCATGCGAAAACATAAAAAGATCGAGTTCCACAATTCCTTGGCCCAAAGCGAAGTAAGAGAATGTGATCAATAGCTTATTCACCTGACTTGCACAAGCAAAACCTATTTACCATTACCAAACCTCTCCAAACAACATCGTCGATAATAAGAATCTTGCGATGAGCCACACAACACATAAAGAAGCCACTTTCAAGAGGGTTTTGCACCTCCAAGTAACCTTCTAAGGGAAAGTCTCATTGCTCCTTCCTTGCAAAGTAAGAAAATAAGATTACACTTCAAAAAACGTCTTTAGAGGATAGACACCATAAAATCTTATCCTACCCCTCACCCATTGCATAGCCATATAACATGGTCAGTAGCCTACTATAGCAAACCACCTCCGAATAGCAAAGGTTTCCCCTCACGTCGCAATTACACATCCTCTGTTGGCCAATAATTGAGAGTTGATATGCAACAGAGGGCTCCTCATAGGTCATGATCCCATAAATATCAACAAAGAGCTCCTAGAGAATCCTACCATCCACCAAAGGGTAGTTCCAAAAATTCATCCAAATGAAATTTTGATAATGTATCCCACCTGCTATGAATACCTTTCCCTAAGCCACAACCATGCGTGCCTCTACCAGCAATAGTAGACCAATCACCCGATGCACACCATATTTAAGTGCTATTACTGATCTCCAAAAGCTCTCTCTCCCCCCTCTGCAAAAATGCCACAATCATTTGCCCAAAAAGGCCTCATTTGTTGTTGCTAACTTTCAATTTCCTATGCCCCTCACTCCATGCGGCAAATAGTGCTCCAATTCACAACATGGTATTTAGGACAATCCATACCATTGACCCATAGGAAGTTCCACTAAAGTGTCTCTAGACTTTTCGCCACTAAGACCAACATAACAAAAAGAGCTTGTAGTGTGTTGGTGGGCTAGCTAGAACTCTCTTAGTAAGAATGACCTAGGCTCTCTTGGATAGGTAACATCGCAACCAGCCTCTTGTGCACTCTATCGAGGATGCCCCTCCCATACAACTTTTCCCTTGTGCAGAGCCCCAAATAGAGCCCCACATATTCATCTTAACATCCTCATTTCCACACATCCCATACACATCTAGTCCCAAAGGTAGATAAAAGAAGAAGAATGTGGCTAGTTGACATCCAACGTAAACATAGTCACCTTTTATAAACCTAAATCCAAAACTTGAAGTCCTCTTATGTAAAAATTAAACAAGAAAGAGTTGAATTTCCAGTTATAAGTATTTAGAAAGTGGGCACACATATGTGGCTTCTTTTCAAAACCACATAACTCCATTTTGACCATTAGCAATCTGGTTAAGAGTGGCTAAAGCAACGAGCAAAATATCAATTTTTTTCACAAAATGATAGAAAGTCGTGTTTCCCAAAAGACCAAAACTAACATTAAAACACACATCATATACTAAAGCAATAAATTGTTTAATTAATTTATTATTAAGCTTTAATATATTTGGATAAATTTATTTCTTATTTTTACATTTTTTTTGGCCACTTTTAAAACATTTTTGAGATATCGCCGAAATATTTCCACTTATGTACTAACCAAACCACTGTAGATAAACGAAATCATGGTCCTTGGAATACAAATTATCCAATTGGAGCTGGATGTGCCAAAGTGGAGACGATTCTAAGGAACATTTACATGCATTGAGATGTGTCGTCGAAATTTTGGGCAAATGGTTTTTTTTTTTTTTTTTTTAACACAAGGCAAATGGATTTTATTAAATCACTAATTGTCCTAAAAACTTAAGTTGTTAGAAAATAGGCCTAATAATGTATATCGAGTTAATCTAACACTTCCCCTTACATGCAAACTCGCCTCGCACATAAAAGTAGAATTTAAACAGAATAGATACACCACTTGACATAAAACATGGCACACGTGAATAAATAACTGATAATGAGATTAGAATTTAAGATATCTCAAAAAATTAGATCTCTGGTATCATGTTAAATAACCAATTGTTTTAAAAGCTTAAGCCAATAAAAAATTGACCAACAATGTATATCAAGCTGACGATTTGGGTTATCTTCAAGTTGGCATTGGGCAACAGCATGAGATGTCTCTCTTCTGCTAAAATTTCATGTGGTGTTTATGGAATGAGAGGAATATATGCACATTTGAAGTTATAAGATACTTGTGTGGAGATTGAAGCATTGTACAGCTCATATCCTTTATTTTTGGTATAAAGGAAAGTTTGGCGAACCATATTAATCTTTTGATTTCTCAGATGAGCTTAATTTTTTAATTGAACTCTTTTTGCATGTTTTTTATGTACATGTTAATGCCCCTTTTAGGCATTCTTTCTAAACATACCCCTTATTTATCCTCTAAAAAGGCATTAGACTAAAGACCAAATCATTGACAAGCTTAAGAAACTAATAAATAGTATTGAAACTTAATGACAATAAATAAGATTCCCTGGAAGAACTTTTTCTATTCTTTCCTTCCATCTCATATTTTCTACTTAAAAGATTAAGATTTTTTTTTATCTAAATAAGATATATATATATATAATGAAAACGAAGAGAATGAAACTTCATACAAAAATTTCTTACTCAAGAGTTAAGAAAATCAATGAACTTGTTCAAATTGAGCTTTATACTACAAAACCACCAGCTATGCAAAACTAAGAAAATAAATAAATTAACTACACAATGGTATCTCCTTCCCTTTAAAAAATTGTATTTCTTTCACCTCAAATGAGCAAAAGAAGATAACAAGGAGCCAACTATTGAGCGATTCAAGCCTTCCTCCTCTTCCTGTGCATGTAGCCTCCTCTGTAGCTTCCCAAGGCCCCATTGTTAGAAGCCTCAATCTCGAAGGCCGATGTTGCCTCTACCTCAAATCACAAAAAACTCAAAGATGGGTTGGAGTTCAAAACTATCTGAATTCTATTTACATGATTGAAAAATGAATTACAACCTAGATGCTTTTGACTTCCAAAAGCCACAAAGACACCTTGTTGCTCTTGGACTCTCAGTTGCGCCTAGGCTCCTTTGTTGCACTGAAACTCTTTGGCTACACTCGGTCTTCTTGTTGTACCTTAACTCTTTGCTCCTCTCAAAATAATTGCCGCCTAAGGATTCAAGGCCGTTCTGAGCATTGGATTTGGTAGATGGGCCTGTTCGGCATATGGGCATAGTAGATTGTTGTGCATTTTGGGCTTACATCCGCGCCCTAATCTGCAATACACGTTACTGGACTATTGATCATTGTTGTTGTACATAAGATGGGCATTGGCCCTTAGCTACCTGTTATGTGGGCTAATTTCGAACTTCAACGTCACTATAGGCAAGTGATTCTGTGATTGGCCAACTTGATTTGGAAGCAAGGGCTACCTGTAAAATTGGGTTCTCAACGCCCAAGCACCGTGTCAGGGAGAACAATTCCATCCTCATAATTGATAACGTATGATTCCATAGCTTTTTTACTGCCTCGCAATGTACAAGTGGGATATTGTCCTTTTCCTAATTACCTTAACAAGCATACCTACTTCATGACACTTTTCAAGGTTTTAGTCTTAGTGGCAAGGAAACGTTTTTTGGATAAATAAAGTAACAAGGAAACTTCATAAATTGCAAAAGAGTTTTTTATGGGATGGCATTAGGAATGAACTCAAATATCATTTAATTAGGAATTCGTAGACTCATACATTTCAATGATAACATTTTGAGAAAATAATTATGGAGATTTATGTATAAGAGATTTTAGAGAAGGAAAAATATGACAATTGGACAACATTGGAAGGTAGGGGACTGCATGGCACAAGCTTGTGGAAAGGAATTAGAAGATTTGGAATGAGTTCACAAATTACATCTCGATTAAGGTGATAAAAAGTAACCGTTTTAAAGTTTGAAAGGATGCTTCGATTGATGGAAGAAGCTTAAGGATATATTTCCAATTATATTTCAGTTGGCAGTTGTATTCTTTCAAGGTCGATGAGGGGGTAGATCACTTTTTATTATTATTATCATTATTATTATTTTGATAAAGTAAAAACTTTATTAGAAAATAATAAAGTATCAAGAAAATGCCCCACCAAACTACAAACCTTGTCCAAATCTAACCTTTCATGCTCTCAAAAAGGAATTAAAAAAAAAAGAAAAGAAAAGAATCTAAATTCAGCTATATAGCCCTCATCAATCAAGTATACAAATTAGACAAAAGCAAACTTTTCATTCTATGAGCACATTTGGCACTCAAACTTTAAAGAAAAGTTGACAAAAGGGAAAAAGTCTGGCATTTGGTGGGCATTGACTCCAACTCAGCAAACCAAAGCAAAACGCAATTCATTTGAACATGGTCTCTATTAGTCATTCAAACGCATGACTGACCTGATGATAGTTATGAGTTAGATTCACTTGACAAAGTTGGCAAAAGTTGACAATAGTTGGCAAAAGTTGAGAAACCAAATGCCCTTGATGTAATGGAATCTCTAATACTTGAACATTCTTCTATTTCTCTTTCTCTAGCTTAACCGAAAAAGGGAGTAAGAAAGCCAAGCCTTCCTCCTATCCGAGCTCAATTTAAAACCCCATCCAGAACTTAACTTGATCTTCATCCTTTGGAAACACCCACTGTACGCCAAAGCTATATAACAACAAATCCAACACCACCTTTGTCCACAAATAGTACCCAAAAATGTGAAAAATAGATTACCCACTTTCTTTACAAAGACATCCACCTATTCACTATAATATGCCCTCTACCGTGAAGATTATCAGTTTTATGGATTATCCTCCTAACGACGCACCAAGGGAAA
>JAVXUM010000040.1:4388676-4400166 GCA_035590655.1 Pouteria glomerata
ATCATTTCTTTGTTCATTGTGAATCAAAGATAGAATTATAAATTTTAGTTTTATCTCATTTTGGTGTGCCATTATTGTTTCTAGAAAAACTCTCAAAATATATTGATTCATGATGGGATAAAAAAAGGTTAACAAAAAAGGTAGGAAAAGTGTGGAGGATTATTCCATTTTGTTTTGGATGGTTCACCAGGATGGAAAAGAAATAGAAAATCATTTCAAGGCATTGAATCTCCATTGGACAGGGTGAAGTACTTCTTGGTCTCTGTCTGGGTGAATTTCCGAAGGAAAAGATCTAGATTTGATTAGCTATGTCTTTTGTTGAGAACATTGACGTGTAGTCTCCTAAGGCAGCATCCCATTGATGCGTTCGTAATAAATTTATCATTTAATTCCAAACATATATATATATTTAACTCCTATTAATCAAGTCACCCATGGTCAATATCCTGTCTTTAACTACCCAAGAATAGAAAAGCCACCTTGATTGAAGCTTCACTTGACCGATAAAAAGACAGCCCGTTGTTCGAGGTTGTCCAACATATTGAATCCATCATCTGAATGCTCCCTGAGAACGTGTAGATGAGATATAAGAAATTGGAGAACGATCTCCAATCATGTAAAGATCTTCTAAGGGCAATGTCCCAAACTAAGCGACCATTCTCTCTTGTTGAAAGATTCCCATTAATGCCTCCTTATCCAAAACTAACGAAAAAAATCTCAAGTAAGGCTTCCTTCAACCTCATGTCCCCACACCATTTGTGGTGCCAAAATTTATTGTACACTAATTAAATCCAAAAACTCAACTTTTTTTGCCATTTTGTATGGCTAAAATAAAAACCTTGTTCTTAATCTCCTACTGTCCCTCAGTACTCTACAAGGTTCAAATTTTAGATGGTCCGTCAAGAAATTATCTGATTTTATTTGGGAAAGGTATTAATAACCTCCATAGCTTGAATAAGTTTAACCACCTGAAAGAACAGATGCCAAATACAGATTCATGTGCACAAATGCATGCAACTGTTAAGTCACCAATTGTCCCAAAAGGTTAAGCTATGAGGAAATGGGCCCAACAATGCATATCAAGCTATTTTAACAATTCCACTCACATGCAACTCCAATTTGCATGTGCAGCAAAGACAAGCAAACCAAATCCAACAAAATGCACCAACACAAGCAAACAAAGTGTACAACAATAAATGAGAAATAACAAAATTCGAACTTAGAACTTCTTGGAACCAAAACTCTGATACCATGTTAAATCACCAATTATATCAAACATTTAAGCCATTAGGAAACGAGCCCAACAATATATATCAAGCTATTTCAACAGTAACTACATATAAGCAAACTTGAAGTTGCCATGCAAGAATCCAGGAATGACTGTGCACACCCTCCCTCACACAAATCATGAAGTACCATATTTTGAAGGGAAAAAAATATAGGGTAAAAAGCCATAGCAATATCACAAGCATTCTGGCCATAAGTTTATGAATCATGATTTACCTAATATGGGTATTGGCACTGGAGTTTGAATCTTCTGAATTTATGGGCGGGACTAGTGAATATTGGAAGGAAAAACGTTAGGTAACTAACAGAATATTAGGTATGAAGAAATATTTCCAAATTGCTCCAATTTACCCTTCTAGCAGAAACTATTGCGTAATAACTTCAACGTGCATAGGATATTAAAGAAAAATCTCATCTATCATAGACTATTGTCATCCTTTCTAATTTTTTTTCTGATAAGTAAATTCATCCATTCTAGTTAAATTTCCAAAAAGATAACTGCAGTTGTTACAAATATTACCAAAAAGAATGCCTACAGGCCTTGTAAATAATTCATCGTCAAGGTAATCTTCATGTCACTCAGTTACATGCCTCACTAGTTAAAAGTGAAGAATGAGTTCATAATTCTAATAGAAGCTCAACGGATACACATGACTGAACAGGCACGCGTATAGATGCTAAATGCACACTCAGACCTGCATGCATGATTGCACGCTTAGCGCTTACAAGGAAATAGGCAAAAAATAATAACAAATAAAAATTAGAAAAGTGCCAAATAAAAAAATCAGATGATAACCAAACATACCCTTCTATCTTCAAAATCTGCAACATCATCATCAACTTCATCCTCGCTGTCCCGCTCTGACAAAACTTGCTCCATTGCCATAGGCTAAAATCACAAAAAAAAAAAAAAAAAAGGAAGGGGGGAGAGAGAGAGAGTTAAAGGGGCTTCCTTCCTTAGTCCTTGTCCACATCTTCGCCCAAACTAATGAGCCTTACTTGATATTGATGCACAGAGATAACCAAAATCATATTAATCTTAGGTAATTAACGGCCAAAAATAATAGATAAAATGGTTAAATTATAATGTTGCATTTTCAATTATGGAAATTAAAACACTTGCAACATTAACAATGCACTTGCAGAAATATCAAACTTTTTGACACATGTACATTTGGTGCTTCCATCAGAAACTCATAATTTTTTGGATTTTTTAATAAAAAGATTATTCTGGATTCAAAAAATAATTTAAGGGTTAACTTAGCTTAATATAAATTATCGGATCCATTTCTAATAGTCTCAAAATAGACAAAGGTGCAGTTCCAATCTCAACCCCAAACCAAATAACTAATAGTCAGATGCATTTTGTCCTATCAAAAAATTAAAATCTAATATAAGTAATAAAGTTGCTCCTCTTCAACCATTAAAGTTTTAGGTAAGATGGCGGCAATGGTCTAACATGGTATTATTGTTCTGATTCTAGGAAGTCATGGGTTCAGGTCTTATTATCAATGTTTATTGCTCATTTGTTTTTCTGCACTCTAGTCTATATGTGTTGGCGCACCTTGACTAGGCTTGGACAACGAGCAAGCGGCTGCACTGGACAATAATTCACATTGTGCTTGCCCAAACACAAACAAATTTTAAAATCAGACCTACTATTTTATCAAAGGTCCAACCCCATGTTACTTCTTAAATACCAAGTCCGCCCAACTAAAATACATAGTTTGATGTTTGTGTATTATATCCCTAATCATTTTCGTACTTTTAAAGTTCTATAATATATAAATAATATCTAAATAGTGAAATATTTATAAAATTGTATTTTAATGCATTCGGGCTGTGGGGCTGGGCTTGGGCCGGCCCTTTAAAACAAATTCCCATTCCCAGCCCATTTTTAAGATCAGGCCTACAAATTTTTCCAAACCCAAACCAACATGTCTAAAAATAATCCCAAACCCTAAAATACATGAGCAGGTCCCACAAACTTGCGGGCCTATGTCTACTCCTAACTGTGTTTGTTCGTCTATCCACTTCATCTTAATGCATACATTGTTAGCCCATGTCCTAATATCTTAAGCTTTTGGGACAATTGTAAACTTTAAAGAGTAACAACAAATGGATGGAATAGCAAGAAAAAATCAAAATCATTCTAACCATTAACACAATATGGGAAAGGTATACCATGCTATCATATAAGAAACTTATAAAACTATTTGAAAGAAGAATAAACCACCACAATGAGATGTTAGTGTTATTACAAACTGCACATTTTGAAACCTATTAGGCACTATTGAAAATGTATCCTTCGATCTCTTTATAGCATTACCTATAAGGTTACACCAAAACATTATTATAATTATTATTTTGATAAATAACACACCAAATCATATTGATTCCAATATGGAGTTCATCTACCAATACATTTTTTAGAAAACACAGTGCCTGCACATCCATAAACATGTGCAGAGGTCATAAAGCACACAAGAAAAAGAAATCACAAATTAAACAAGCAACTAAGCACCTGTGCTCTATGCGAGTGAAAGAACTGTCGCTTTTGTAGAAGGGCACGGCTGAAAGGAAAAACAAGTATACCCAGATCAAATATAAAATTGAACAAACAACACATCACAATATCTGAAAATTATAATAGTAATGAATGAAGGAAATAAAATTAAAAAATTAAATCAGCCATTAAAAGCACAACATCTAATATCACCCCTCAAGCACCAGATACAGAACTGATATCTAAACCAACATCCAGACAAAACTATGGTCAATCGGTACCATATCTTGTGATCACTAAATTAAGCAATTCAACAATGACTTGATTGACTTCAGGCATTTTTGTTTTCTACAACTGAATTAGTCTTCATCTTTGCATCACCTATCTCATAAAGTTGCAATTGTTAGACCAGTTATCCCTATTTAAGGATATAGATAGACAACACTTCCAACAGTGTAAGAACCCGCGTGCTCCCAAGCCTGACCAAATCCAAACATTTAAATAATTTGATTAAATAAAAAAATAACTTCAACACTTGAATCTTTTCAAAAACAATTATTAGAAGTCATGAGCACTAGAAATTGAACAGCAGTTATGCTCTGTTTACTAACAATGATTTATTGCATATATATGCAGTATACGCAACTCCAGTTTAGGTTCTGCATATGGCAGCAATCGAAAGAAAAGGTGGCCCAACAAAACCATTTTGCTTCCACATGACAGCGACTAAATTCAAGGCAGCAATCATTGGAAGGATTTATAATAGCGTTCAGAGAGCTCTTACGCAATGCTTGGTAGGAGAAAAAAGGAAGGGAAGAGAAGATAAAATAAAAGAAAAGATCAAAGGAAGGGAAGAGGCAAGAATATGCACATATTTTACTCTTTGCATTATTTATTGTCTGAGAAATAATTGATAGAAAATACTAAGGAATGTATAGTTGTATTATATTCTTTGCTGTACCCTAATTTAAGTAAAGCTTTTCCTATAGAGTTTAAATTTTGAACCTTTAAATTTTTTCTCCCATCTTGCACCTGTCTACTCTCACACTAAGTCAACCAAACAAAATGCAAAAATTAAAATAATAACAATAACAAACTTTCTCTTCTTCCTTCCCTTTCTCTTCTACCAAAGACTAAAGTCATCTAATCTAGCTGGCTCCACGTAAGCATAGTCGAACAACAATACCCCAGGACCCTGAAGTCGGAAATTTCATGCAGATTACAACCCAGTTAACATATTATTTGATGTTTGACAGCCTCCTTGCAAAACATTTAGGCAAGCTTCTAGACAAATGATAAAAATCATAGAATCTAGCTAATTCAAGGCTTTAAAAATAAGCCTGCCGGTCCACAAAAGCAGTCCACAACTAATATTAATTTTTAACTCTTAAAGTATGCATCCTGTAAGGGTAAATTATTCAGAATTGTATGCAACATGCTAAAGAGCGATATACATACTTTCTAGGATCAGAGCGTTCAACAGATAACTTTCTTGTCTTTGCAAACTGCAGCACAGCAGGAGGTGCAAGGTTGCTTTCAGGTACAGACTGGACACATTCCGGATCTGCAAGTGAGTGAGCTGTAGCAGTTGAAACCCCAGTGATATTAGGACTTGATGTATCACGTTCCACACACTCAGCAACGCCTAAAATAGCATCATACAAATCATTCCCTCTACAAATATGAGCTTACTATCCTTGAGGAAATACGATATGAGAGAACAGGTTGATTGTTGAACAATCTCAAAACGGAGAGCGACAAAATATGCATATATACATCAGATTGACTCCTCGTTCCTCCCCCCCCCCCCCAAAAAGTATGCAGTTTCTGACAGATGCCGTAGATGATGATAATTAATCTCACGTTACTGTCTTTGAAGGATATGAAATAAGCATCGTGCATGTCTTCTGAGGAAATGAAACAATTATAAAAAATATTTCTTACCAGAATGGAGACAGTTCTACCATGAAGTGCATCGAATCAATTCAGTTGGATATAGGAATAACTTGCGCAAAAACTAAACTCGAGGAAAGAAATGAATGAAAATTATACATCACAACTGCTCAGAGGTGTCCACACATGTAGCAAATGAACAGCTAATTCTTCATCTTATTATCAAATGCAAGTCAATGAAAGATTATTATTACGTAATGATCGATCATATAGACTAAACATAAGAACCGTTTCCTCAAGCACAGCCAGAAGTCTTGCCAGTCAACAAAACTAAAGATATAGCCATAAGAAAAGCAAATGTACCATTAGTATTGCCCTGACACTCATTGGCTGCTGCAGGAAAGGCAGAACCCAAAGGAAATGAACGCACACGCTTTGCATTTTCAACCAACTTTTTCGATTTTCTGAGTCTCAAAGGGTTTGAACTGTATACAAATTGTGTTCACCAATTGTATGACTTAGATATTCACAACTAAGTAGAAGAAGCAACATAAGCAACTTATTAATTCTATAGCAAAGTTACATAAATTTATATTTTAAATATAGCTTACCAAAAGAAAAACGTTTGTTGCATAGGATTGACACCATCTGCAATAATCTGAGCATAAAATAATTTATATTAAAAAAAAATCAATAATGAGAGGAAATGCCTTTCTAGCTCGTTCCATAATGCACAATAAATCTCCCAGAGTTTGGCCGCAATGCACAAGGGTCACCAAGTCAAGTCCAAAGTAGCAGACATGAGGTATTTGGCTAAGCCATAAAATGAGAAGAATTTTTTTTTTCACCACCTAAGTCAGCAGTAAGATGAAGAAGCAGAGAAATTTAGGCCAGCCACTAACCATTTCTAAAATCATTTGATCCTACATCTGGAAGATAATATATACTGAATTTACCATGAAATGAGGCATAACGGTGCACCTGAAAATTAGCACCTTAACAAATTGTTTGTTCATCAATAAAATATGCAACTCTGGCAGGAACATACCATGAGCACTTATATATATGGATGCATTCAAACATATACTTACGTGTCAACATCACTACCAATCTTCCGTATGTAAAGAAATAGTATCTAACCTCAGGTCTCCATACATCTGTTTTTACAGAAACATTTACAGCTTGACACTCTTCGGTGACCTGCAGAATAAGTATTGTGTTAACATTTAAGGCTAGAAAGAGCAAAATGATGCTATTGCAGATTGCTCAAGTCTACCAACCCAGAACTCAAAGTTGAACAGATCATGTGATGCGGGCAAATGATACCTTAGACCCTATACAGTCAACAGTATTTATTAGAATGAGCCCAAACAACAAAGCCCTTGAAAAGAGAGGGGAGGGAGGGGGGGGGGGAAGAACTAGAAACCAAAATCTCATTTACCGTATAGCTAGCACATTTTACCAAGCAGAACGGGCAAGAGAAGTCTTCTGTAACTGCATATTCAGAGTATGTTTTAGATCCACAACTCAAACTTCAATCATTCTGCACAATTCTTTGTAGGAAAACTGATGTAATTATCAACAATAAGATTAAGAAAGCTGAAATCAAAAGAAACCATAAAACAAAAAAATACAGAAAAAAGTCACTTTATTTTTTTCTTCTCTCCAGGCTACAGCTTGGGACAATAAAATATCTAAAGAAATTTTAAGATATGACCCAAGAATGCAAAATTCCTAAAGTACTCTTCCCAGACATGCAATGGAATCGAAGTAATGCAAGCTCCTACACTCCTAACAAAGCTGTACAGACAAGCACCAGTGTCATCTACTTTTTAAATCAATTCAAATCAACAATTTCTTCATCCAAAAGCAATAACTAATATTTATGGGCCTTTTACAGGATGCCATTCATCAAACAAAAGAGAAGAAGTGAATGAAATGAACCAAGCAAAAGATCAAAGATCACCAAAATAAGTGAACCATACCATCCAAAGCGTGGATAATTCGAGAGGGTGGGGTAGATCAATCCTAAAGTGGGTAGAAAAAAAAATAAGGAAAGACATGGCACGATATGGTTTAATAGAAGAAATGATACTTAATTGAACATAATGGAGAACAAAAATATTCAGATAGTCAACCTTGTTATTCGGGAAAAGACTAATTAGAATTGCTCAAAATAGTCCAAAATGATACAAGGTTCATTAGTAAGTTCCAACAAATAATCCTAAATAAGATATAATTACACAAGACAAGAAAAATGAGCAACAACATATAGCTGTGGCTTCACAATTTAGACAAGGATTAAAGGCAACCCTCTCATAAGGCATAGCAATGACAATCATATGCATAAAGCCTATACTAGGGAATAAGGGAATGATTCATGTAGCACACACCAATTGACAAATGATACCCACTATCCTCTATCACTTGATGCAAAAAATCAAAAAAATTGTTTTCATAAGTTGTTTTAATCAACATGGAAACAAAAATATTTCATAAATATTTTGAAAAGCAGCACAAAATTATGGAAATAGAAATGTTTATAAGTATAATTTGAAATCGATCTAAATATTTTAAAGCCTAATAATGAATTAATTAACTAATAATATAATAAAATATGTTTAGGTGCGCTTTACTGCCTTCCATAGAAACATTAAAAATTATTATCTTGCTGATGTTGGCTATTCCATTTTTTTGGAAATGGAAAAGAAATAATATTTTGTTTCTTCCTCCATGGAAGACGACATTTAAGAGGTTTGGTCAAATCCAAAAGGTTACAACTCCTTTGTAGTTGAGAAAATCGAGATTTCCAGGGTAATTTGGTAAATTTACAAATTAGGGATGCTTTTGTAATTTTGGATTTGCTTGCTCTCCTAGTCCAGATCATTTGGTTACTGGTTTTTCAATTTCTATCTTTGCTTGTAATTAGTTGATTTTTAATTAGTTAGGTAAACCTTTGTTTAGTATGCATGTAAAAATTTTTTTGCTTGTAAGAAAGCTATTATGATGTGGCATAAGCAATTCTTTTGTACAGCTAATTAGACAAGTTGATTAGTAAAGCATTCCTTGAAAATTTTGATCTCTTTCAAAAGTAAGACTCCATTCCATTGTTTCTTATGCTGAGACACCAATTTAAAGAGTTTTAGATTCTAAGATCTTTTTCTTCTTCCCCGGTTCCCAAGGGAAGGGGGGGTTATGTTAGCGTTCACACCATTTAAAACTACAAATTGCCTTCTTCAATGCTAATAAAATCCATAAAACCCAAATATTTTTATCCTCAAAACAGTAACCAAATTTATCATACAACTGTAGCCCTAGAAACATAATTTCCCCTATTGGCCAGAAAATTCAGTGAGCTATCTCTTTCATCCTAATAAAGTAGCCTTAAGCATCAACCAAATAGTCAAAAATTTCTGATGTTTATGAGCGTCAATATGGTATTGAGTTGGAGATCTTTTTGTTATAGATCTGTACTTCCTGTTAAATATTCTATGGTTGGATTGAATACACTGATATGAAGTGAGAATAGACTTAAGGGTCTTAGCCAGCCCCTTCACCGATGCCATGTAATTATATTAGTTTAGCACTAAAGCATAAAGCAGAATAATACTCCTAGCACACAACTAAAAATAAATACATCTTGACTTCACAGGCAAGGCGGTGTGTATACCTAAGGCTCAAAATACAACCAATCCAATGACAAGGTTGTCCAACAAATCAATCAATTATGCAGGGCCAAAAGAAAATCATAAAGCATGTACTGTTTCAGGATGTAATGAACCGTCTTTAAGTCAAGGCAAGTTGTTGTAACTTATAAACAGTAAACGTTAAAAACTTCTCAATCCTTGGGTGCGCATTAGCACTCCTACAAGAATTAGAATTTTACGTATCAAGTTATCCTTGTGATATTATTACTTGTGTGATTTACTTATATTTTTAAATGGGGTATAGAAACTAGAACTTTACTGAAGTAAGAAAGTCATGACAATTGCAACCTCAAAATAGAAAATTTACATTACATATTCCATATTTCATTAAAAAAACTCATGTATGAGGATCGGTACGGGAGTTTGTCTAGGAGTCAAACCTCTCAAAATTTTTAATTTTAGATGTTAAAATATAAATCCAAAAATTCGGCATGGATATGCAGTTGCATTATGAATTTTAAATATATTGAATATTGAATACTATCCTAACATAGAATACGATTATTTTTTATGAACATATTTGAAATTAAATGAAATTTAGAGGAAAAAAAATTCTTCTATTCATGTGAAAGTGAAAAAAAAAAATATTCACCATCAAAATTAGCAATTGTTTCTTTAAATATTACTAAAAAATAGAGAATCAACTGTCTAATTTGGCTACGAGAGTCAGACACGTATCTTCATTTCCTTACCTCTGTTATATACAGTTCACACTTAGACAACAGAGGAAATAAAAGAATCCATGTAACACTGGTTCCATCAGATTGACTTTATGGTCAACTAACTTAGCTTCGATAAAAGCAAATGTGCAACAAGTAAAAGATATGAGGTTACTTTGTTAGATAGGCACTTGCCTCAAATAATTCTATTATGGGAAACAAATGACAATGGTTACAAATACAACACTTGGTTGTGCAGTTTGTTATACTGACTACAACTATTAGAACTTGAATAGAAAGCTAGAAAAATAATTTCAAAATACAGACATCAGCTTAAAAATTTTTAAAATATATATGTATACACACATTTATTAAAACACTTGGTTGTGCAGCTTGTTATACCGACTACATCTAGTAGAACTTGAATAGAAGGCTAGAAAAATAATTTCAAAATACAGATATCAGCTCAAAAATTTAAAAAAAAAATACATTTATGAGCAAAAGAAATCATATTTACCTTCAGTCCTCTGTAACTGATTGTTATAATACCTGTAGTTGAAAATAACATTTCCATTTCTCAACCTAGACAAAGAAGCAGCCAAAATTACTAACTCATAAGCAATGGTTAAAACATTCTAAGAAGAAAATAAGATAAAATAACAGTATGCAGTTTCAAAAGCAGACGATACATGTGGGTGGAAGAACAAAAGACACACCAAACACAGAGAGAATAAGTTGTTCCTTTCAAAACAGAATACATCATGTAATCACCTTGAGTTCTAGTCAAGGAAGAAAAATCCTATTTTAGTGCTCAAAGAATGCACACTAACAGCCAATGCACCCTAACATCCTTCTAGAAAGATTTTTTTTTTTAATTTGATAAATAACACTCCTAGAAAAAAAATTACCGATTAGAAGCTCACAACAACTGTGAAAGCAAATGATTTATTGAAAGGCTTAACATACCCAACTAAATAGTCTGTGATTACATTTATACATGTACAAAAAAGAACTCTTTAGATTACCTATAAGCTAGATACATCTCTTTTTATTAAATACAGATACATTCATTTCCCTATATTAAAGACTGAGACATGAATATAATACAAGTACATTAACACAATTAATTAACCATAGCACATATTCCCGATTTTCCAACACTCCCCCTCAAGCTAGAGAATATGCATCTTTCATTTCCAACTTCGATATAATTCCTAGAAAAGTTGTACTATCAAGACCCTTGATAAGAACATCAGCAAGTTGGCCACTTGGTTGAAACTTTTTTTTTGAAAAAAAGATAAGTAATTATATTCAAAGCATCAAAATGATGCAAATGAAGAGTTACAAGAAAACATCAATACAACTACCAGCTACTCCATTGTAGTAATAAAAGATAGGAAGGAGCATAAGTCCAAATCTTTCCCTCCTTCCATCCAAC
>JAVXUM010000040.1:4400266-4421957 GCA_035590655.1 Pouteria glomerata
ATTGAACTCCAAAACAAGCAAGAATGAGGCTCCAAAGTTCGCCCGACCAGGTGCAATGAAGTAAAAGATGCTCAACAGATTCTTCTTGACAAAGGCATAAAGAGCATCTATTTGCTAGATGATATCCCCTTGATTTTAGATTGTCAAGGGTCAAAATCCTCCTTTTTATGGCACACCATGAGAAAAAGATGACCCTTGATGGAATAGCGGCTTTCCATAAATACAACCAAGGAAAATCATCTTCCTCATCACCATGCAAAAAATGAAAGAAAGACTTAACTGTGAAAATCTGATTTTTGGACTGCTTCCAAACTAAAGAATCATCAGAATTCTCCAGCTGAAACGAATAAAGGATGTCCATAAGGAGCCCAAAACTATCCATTTCCCAATCATTCAAGTTTCTACGTAGAATCACATTCCAGCCATTGTTAGTTCCCTGATTTATGATATAATCGGATATGAAAGCATCTTGGTCCGCAGCAATTTCAAAAATATCCGGGAAAGCCTCGGATAAGGGACCAATATCCAACCATTTATACTTTCAGAATAGTATCTTGTCTCCAAAGCCCACCTTCCAAATGATGCACCTGCTAAACGTGGTCCGGAATCTTCTAATGTTGTTCCATAAACTACTGCCAAGAGATCTGGTGCCTTCTCCAGAGAACCAACCACCTTTCTCCACCCCATATTTAACTGTGATCACTCTGTTCCAAAGGCTGTCTTTCTCGTGAGCAAATCTCCAGAACCATTTCCCAAGCAAAGCTTCATTATGGAGCTTTAGGGATCTAATTCCAGCTCCACCATTCTGAATGTGCCTGCAAACTGACTTCCAATCAACAAGATGGTGCTTGAAAAATCCATCGCTCCTGCCCCATAGAAAATTTCTTTGCATTCTTTCTAAATCCTTCAAAACTGAGATTGGAGCAGAGAAAAGAGATAAATAATAAGTGAGTAAGCTGGAAAGGACACTTTTAATTAAGGTGAGTCTTGCCCCAGTAGATAGGTAGTTAATCTTCCATTCAGCTAGCTTTTTCCTGCACCTATCAAGAATCGGCTCCCAACAATGCCTAGATTTTCCATTAACTCCTAGAGGCATGCCCAGATAACTAGTAGGAAGGGTTCCAACTTTGCATCCAAGAACAGCAGCAAAATCCTCCAGATTTGAAATGTTACCAACTGACATGATCTCCGATTTGTTGAGGTTAATTCTCAATCCAGAAACAGCTTCGAACCCCAGTAAGATACAACGAATGTAACCCATTTGAGACAAATCAGCTTCACAGAAGACAATTGTATCATCTGCAAACAGAAGGTGGCTGATACTCAGCACACAGCTCCTGATGGAAGCTGAGAAACCAGTGATAAGGCCTTCCTTTTCAGCATTGTGCATCATTCTACTTAGAGCCTCCATTACTAGAATGAAAAGAAAAGGTGAGAGAGGGTCACCTTGTCTCAAACCTCTTGAGGCTGAGAAGAAACCTTCGGGGGAACCATTAATCAAAACAGAGAAGCTAACAGTGGAGACACACCATTTTATCCATTCACACCACCTCCCACCGAAGCCCATCCTATTTAGTAAATAAAACAAGAAGTTCCAATTCACATGATCAAACGCCTTCTCAATATCTAATTTACAAATGATCCCCGAGGCCTTACTCTTATGTTTAGAATTAATGATCTCATTAGCAATAAGAGCAGCATCTAAAATCTGTCTCCCACCAACAAAAGCATGCTGAGAGTTTGAGATGAAAGTATTCATTACCAACTTCAATCTACTTGCCAACACTTTAGACAAGATTTTGTACACAGCTCCCACCAAGCTTATAGGTCGATAATCTTTTAATTCCTCTGCACCATCTTTTTTGGGTATTAAAGCAATGAAAGTAGAATTGAAGCTACGAACAAACCTGCAGCTGCTATGAAATTCCGTAAAAACAGCAATCAGATCTTCCTTTAAAATAGACCAGCAGCTTTGAAAAAAATTGATATTCCAACCATCAGGGCCTGGAGCCTTCTCTCCATTTAATTCCATTAATGCTTGATAGATCTCCATCTCAGTGAAAGGTTGCTCCAACTCAGCAGCAGTTTGGGGATTAATCTTGGAAAACTCCATAAAGTCCATCTGAGGCCTCCAATCAGCTTCCTCTGTGAATAGCTTCATATAATAATCCACAATCTTCTGTGATATCACCCTTGGTTGAAACATAAGAGGTACAAATAAGCCCACTATCTAGCTTTTCCTTTATAAAGTTCCTGTTTATCTCAATATGCTTCGTTCTATCATGTTGAACAGGATTATGGGCTATGTTAATGGTACACTTGCTATCATAGAATAATCTCATAGGTCCTTCCCATTTGATTTTCAAGTCCTCTAAGATTATTTTGATCCATAGTAGCTCACATATTCCCAAAGTCATTACTCTGAATTCTGCCTCTACACTTGACCTTGCTACTGCATTCTACTTATTACTTCTCCATATTACGAGTTTGCTCCAAAAAAATTGTAGCCAAAAGTTCATCTTTTATCGACAGGTGAGCCAACATAATCTGAATCAGTGTAAATTTCAAGAGCCAATCCACCATTTCTTCTAAACAAAATGCCTCTACCAAGATTCCCTTTTAGGTAATGTAGTATCATATTTATTGCCTGCAAGTAAATTCCTTTGAGATTTTACATAAACTGGCTTACCATACTTACAACAAATGCAATGTCTGGCCTAGCATGAGCCAAATATATAAGCTTCCCTACCAGCCTCTGATACATTTCTTTGTCCACAACTGAATCTTCATTTGCTTCTCTAAGTTTTTGATTTGACTCAATTGGTGTGGATACTAGTTTGCAAGCCAACTTTCTTGTCTCCCCAAGAGATCTGTGACATACTTCTGCTGTGAAATAAGAATGCTTTCACTAAAATGAGTTACTTCAATTTCTGGAAAATACTTCAATCCACCAAGTTTTTTTTATCTCAAATTCCTTGACTAGACATTTTTTCAAGGCTTCTTTTTCTTTTTCATCGTTCTCCGACGTAATTATGTCATCGACATAAACCAAAAAGGTTGTTATTCTCCCTCAATCAAAGTGATTGATAGAAAGTTTATGGTCTCCATTACTCTATCTATATCCGGTGACTAACATCACTTTGAAAAATCTACCAAACCAGGCTCTAGGAGATTACTTAAGACCATATAATGCTTTCTTCAACCAACAAACTTTGTTATTTCCTGTATTCTCTTGAATCTTAAGAGGAATTTTCATGTATCTTTTCTTCTAAATTGACATAAAGAAAGGCATTTTTTACATCAAACTGAACTAAATACCAGTTAGCAGCTAGTGATACCAAAATTCTGACTGTGTTCATCTTAACCACTGGAGAAAGTCTCCTGATAGTTAACACCATAAGTATGTGTGTACCCCTTTGCTACAAGTCTGGCTTTGTATCTTTTTAATAAGTCATCTGACCTATACTTTATCGTAAACACTTATTTGTATCCCACAGCTTTCTTCCCTAATGGTAGATAAATAACGTCCCATGTATTATTCTTTTCAAGTGCTTGCATTTCTTTTCTCATGGCATTTTTCCATTTCTCATCAGATAATGCCTCATAAATAATATTAGGAATATGAATTGTATTTAACCTAAAATTTTTCAAGTGACACAAACTTCACTAGAGGATACAGATAATATTTAGTGCTTTCCCTCGTGCCTTTCCTAAGAGCAATAGGAAGGTGATAATCATTGGCTAACTGAGGAGAAATATTATTTTGAACTGTACTTACCTCAATTCCAAGAGTGGATTGTGATTATTGGACTTGATCTGGAGCTGTGTCCGGGTTTATATGCCTACAATAAACTTGGGCAAATCTAAATGTGTCCCGGAGTGCTTTATTTCTTGTCATAGTTGAAGATGTTGGCTCTGTTTCAAATGACTCTGTCGCTTAGGATGATTCACTTGACACGAGATTCAGGCTAAGGTGATAAATTGGAAGCAGGAGGTTGGGATGGTTGAGGTATTGTAAATGGTAGTTCAAGTTGAAAGTAGTCCATCTCCTTACTTCCATAGGTGACAATGACTCCCCCTGAAGATAAGGTTGAGTGAAATAAGATTTTTGTTCCTCAAATGTAACATTAGCAAACATAAAAATTTTCTGGGTAGGTAAATGGTAACACTTGTACCCCCACTGAGTTAGAGAGTATCCCACAAAGACACACTTAACAACTCTTTGATCTAACTTTCCCCTGTTGTGACGATGAATATGAACAAATACAGTGCATCCAAAAATTCTAGAAGCGAGGTTATTTGTGATTCTGAGATTAGGATAAAATTTAGAGAGAGTTTCCATCAGTGTTTTAAACCCCAATGACTTTGAGAGCAGTCGGTTAATCATATATGTAGCTGTGAGGGCAACTTCCCCCCAATAGTTCTTTTTGATAAAAAAAAAGGGCTCGAGTGATTGCCAAAAAATGACCATTTTTTCTTTCTGCAACACGATTTTGTTGTGGGGTACTAATACATGAATATTCATGAACAATGCATTCCCTTTGAAAGTATGGAGATAGGATTTGATTGAAATAATCTCAAGCATCGTCAAATCTAAAACTTTATATTTTAACCACAAACTTATTTGGAATCATGTTATGAAAATTTGGAGAATACTACTAACATTGGATTTAGATTTGAGAAGAAAGATCCAAGAAATCATAGTACAATCATCAATAAACGAAACAAACTAACGAGAGCCAGACACATTTGGAACCATAGAAGGTCGCCATATATCACTATGAATCAAATGAAACAGAATAGAACTTTTTTCATTTCTAATTGGAAATGGAACACATTTATGTTATGCAAATTCACAAACCTCACAATAAAAATGTTCATTCCTCAACCCTTTAAACAAAGCTGCAAACATAATTTTTAGGATCCCAAATGATGGATGTCCTAATCTAAAATGATGAAGCAAAACGGTGTCTTTATTGGATAATGATAAAAACGACAAAGAAAAATTATTCCTAACAATATTAGATTTGCCTGATTCCTCCAAATATTATAGACCTACTCTCTCCGTAGCAAGTCCGATTCCTTTTCCCCAAATCCTGGTCCTGAAATAGACAATTGGAAGAATTAAAAAAGTACATTACAGTTCATGTTACCAGTGAATTTATGTATGGATATCAGATTGGTGGATAATTTAGGAACATGAAGCACTTTTTTAATGTGAGAGATGGAGATATATGAATATCCCCTAGGCCAGCTACAGTAGAAAGAGAACCATCTACACCGGCTATTTTCCTACTACTCGGATAAGGAGTGTAAAGTGCTAAAACTTAGGTAAGAGTGAATCATATGATCAGTGACTCCTCAATCGATAATCCATAAATCCTTGACACCATTATCTAAGAATCTTTAAGAAATAGAAAACTTACCTGAGAGTGCAAGAGAACATGCACCAGTGTGTTTGTCTAAAGATCCCAAAAGTAATCTAATTTGTCTATCTCTTGTTTGTTGAACTCTCTTAAGCTTGGATGCCTTTCTTGACTTGGTTGATTTTGATTTACAGTAGCATTGGCTTGGCTTTAATTCTTATGTTGTCCTCTTCCTTGACTCCACTCTTTGCTCGGTGGTTTGCCAAGCAACTTTTAATAGTTTTCTTTCGTGTGACTTGATTTCTCACAGTAATTATACTAGGGGGCATCTTTACTGTCTTGGCTTCGGAACCTTAATAAATCTGCTTTTCCACTCTCCTTAGATGGTGGTTCAAGAGTAGTTACCATTGTAGATCCTTCCATGGTTTGGGGTTCAAGCATAACCACTCTACGGCTTTCTTCAGCACGAATCAGGGAGATGGCTTCATTCAGAGATGGCAATTCTTCTTTGCCAAGAATACGAACTCTTGACTTCATCAAAATCAACATTAAGTCCTACCAAAAAATCATAAACTCAATCTTTCTCCATGAAGTTCTTTAGGATTGTTGCATCTTCTGGGCATTTTGTTTCAATGCATCGAAAATTGTTGAGTTCTTGCCACAAATTTTGCAATAAGTTTGCATATTCAATCACTGTTTTACTGCCCTATTTTGTTCCACTTTGACTTTAATCTCAAAGATTTGCACTACATCACGAGTCTTAGAGTATGTCTGTCGAACAGCTTCCCAAATCCCCTTTGCTATCTATGAGAACATGAAGATGTCACTGATTTCTGGGTTCATGAAATTCTATAACCATGACATACTCATGGAGCGTACTTCATCCCATGCTTCGAATTTTGGGTCGTCCTCCTTTGGTCCTGTCCCAAGAAAATGACTTAGTTTTCCTTTTCCTTTCAAGTACGTTCGGACGAATTGAGACCACTACAAGTAATTCTTTCCGTTCAACCTATACGCTCCCTGTGTATTCTAAAGATCTCCAGATATCTCCTCGGATTGTCACTCTCAAACATATTGATTCAAGTCTAAGGTAAAACTGAATGATTTTTCTAGCGATGAAGGCTAGGAACAACAATGGCAATGAAAGCCAGAAAAGAAAATATGGGAACAACTCTGTTCTAGGCTCAAAATAGAGCAAAACAAAGATGAAAATCAACAATGAAGGCTAAGAATGAGAACCTTAATTAGGCTCGGATAACATGTGAAAGAGAATGATTTATTGAAAGGCTTGACATACCTAACTAGGTTGTCTGTGATTACATTTATACATGCACAAAAAAATACTCTCCAAATTACCTATAAGCTAGATACATCTCCCTATATTAAATACAGATACATTCATCTCCCTATATTAAATACTAAGATATGAATATAATATAAGTACATGAATACAATTAATTAACAATAGCACACATCTAAAGGCATTCCTGATTTTCCAACGACAACACTAAAGGTGTGTTTGATTCATAGGATGAAAGAGCAAGATTGGATTATTAATCTTGTGTCCAATCTTATTCAGCCTTTGGTTCCTAATTATACAATAATACATAAAATACTAAGGGGTACGATAAGGATTTCAATATTTATTTTCTGATTTATAATACAATAAGTATTAGATATCTACATTTTTTTTATAAATAAATGTATTGAACTTTTATTTTAAAAAACATCAAGGGATACCACCCATATACAACGCAAACATTAAACCACCATATCCGCAACAAAAGAAAGTTAAATACATCAGGATCATTTCCTTCTATCAGCAATCCACACAACAAAAGCATCAAAAAGCCTTTCAACCAGTGTAATAAAAACTCTATTCCTTGAAAGGTTCTTCTATTATGCTCCAAATAAATCAACTAAATAATGCAAAAATACATTAATCTCTGAACCTCCTTCCTCTTTTTAGATACTTTACACCCACCACTGTTCAATAACTTCTTTCACACTCTTTGGAAAAACCGGTGCCAAAGCAAAAAAGAATCACATCTCAAAAGTACTTGGACCAAGAAAAATGAATAAACAAATGATCAAAAGTCTTCCCATCCCTTTTGCCCAAACACAAATTAACAATTGTCTTCACTTCACAAAATTAAACTATTAATTGCCATCATCACATTATCAATCCGTAAAATCTTCTCATGGGTATGATGGATTGCATTCCACCAAGGTAGGCAACCTTAAACACAAGGGGTACACAAAAACCTGACGGAACAGAGAATTGAACAAAATCCAATCACAATGGTTTGGTTTGGTTTGGTTTGGTTTAGTCGATCTATTCTCATCATTTTCGGCTTGGCTCCAGTTCTAAAATTTCAAGAACTGATAAAATTGATTAGGTTTTGGATTCGTGATATAACAACCTGAACCGACCTAAGAACTGATCACATTTACAAGTCCTAATCCCACATAGAGTATGAGAGATACTCTTTTCTTTTCCAATTCACTTGTATAAACCGCACTTGCAACTTATCCATCCCACATCAATTACAGGATAATATATTCTTATCGTCTCTATGTATTATTATCCATCAATAGAACATCTACAAACTGATAGTTGTCACTTAAATGGTAGATCGGAGCTTGTAATCTAGCGTGATTCAATTTAAAGTCTCTTGACAGGGACTAATATTTTGGTCTAATTACTATATAGCATGACTTTGTTCAATTAAAAACTTGGTTCAGCTCTTGGTCCAATTTTTGGAACTGATCATGACTGGTTCCATCCTGGGCACCTTTCAATGGAAAATGTTGTCCCCTCTCTCATATCAAAACATTATAGAATGCTCACATCAACCAACGACATAAAGTTTAGACCCTCCTCAAAGCCATAAAGCTAAGAAGATTAGACAAGTGGTCCATCTCCTAATTATTTATATTTCTCCTCAGCCCAGTGTCGCAAAACTCATAATGCCTGCAATCCCAAACATTATCAGCCACCGAAACATTCTTATCCCAAGCTAGGTGAAAATTAAGGAAAGGTTCCCCCCACACCATAAAGCAGGAGTTAGCAATTTTATCTTGTCGTTATTTTCTTTTTTTTTTTTTTGGGGGGAGGGGTGTTAAATGGGAAAGATAGAACACAACATACACATCAGCAAAAAAAAACACACTTATCTATTATCTAATCAGTAGCTACAAACATG
The DNA here is from genome assembly GCA_035590655.1 of Pouteria glomerata. Lineage (NCBI taxonomy): Eukaryota > Viridiplantae > Streptophyta > Magnoliopsida > Ericales > Sapotaceae > Pouteria > Pouteria glomerata. The sequence continues at coordinate 4,408,839 of JAVXUM010000040.1, forward strand.
ATCAATAAGGTTCGCATTAGAATAACATATTAATAGTCAATAAGATAATAATAAAATAATTCTGCAAGCCATAAACAAGTAGTAGTAAATATTGAAAAGCAAAATGAAGAATGAGTCAAATGCATATGTAAATACAGAAAGAGGAGGAGACCTACCGCATTATACGTGACAAAGTAGAAGAAGTAGGAATGTCATTATAAGAGTATGCATTATATGGAGATTTTTCTTTCGCCCCAACCTCTTCTGCAGTAATGATGACCCCCATTTGTCGTGGCATATTCTATTGTAATTCAAACAGTGTAAGAAATAATAAATAAATAATCAACGATAAAACAATAACCATCGAGAAGAAAATATCAAAGAATTTGTATCGAAATTCCCAGTAGAATCAAGTGAAGATTCGAAATAAAACAAACCAAAGCTCCAGAACTACATGGCATCTGAAATGCAATCGTAGATTTGTCTGTAACCATACAATTCAACTGCAAAAGGAAACCCAAAAAACCATAAGATACGAAGCATGACAAAAGAAACAGCATGGATACCACATGACCAAAATGCTATACAGTAGGACAAAAGAAATATTTAGGACCATTCACTCTATTAATGTTATGGACACAGATATCACAATTCAGCAATTATTTTTCCATTATATTTAAACAGATATTAAGTGAAGAACATAAAACATGAATATGAAAGTCATGTACAGAGGAGGCATATAATTAAGTGTATCTCAATGATATATAATATTCCCACATTGGTTCTATGAGAACAAAATTACTGAACAGTACCGTCTTCATTTTTCTCACATCAAAACAGAATTACCATGTTTGGTGATAATCTTCATAAACCATTTTATTCTGAAAATCATTAAATCCACAACCATTTTTTTTTTTTTTTTGATTTATAGCATTAACTGTGGAACCAACATTAAAAAAGCCCACCTTTAAATAATGTGCACTTACTTTTGAGCTAAGACCGCAAATTTTGGTGGAGGCGAGGGGAAAAATGTCTATGAACCAACTGCTTAAACTGTTTAATGTTATTCTATTGAAATATTACAGATCATTACGTTTAAGCAAAGTACGTAAACTATAAAATGACTAAATCACTTTTATATAAAGTTTGCCAGTTGATGACAGCCTAACAGCCACCAGCCAGGCCGATGGCCGACCTAGGGTCACCTGGGTGTTTTGCCAACTATGCCAACAGAATGAATCTCATAAATTGAATTTGGCTTTAAAGATCTCCACTGTGGCACACCAAACAACTCACGAACTATTGCTCGTTGGGCAATCAGCCTAAGTCAAACATTCTAGCGCATATGAATATTACTCTCTTTAGAATTCAATATTCATGGTTGCCAGAATTGGAGTCAGTACAAAAAATACCACCAAGGCAAAATATTGTACTGTTAACTCCAAAAGAAACTATACAAACTGTAAGAACAAAATAACAAATGAAGCATCTTTCAAGATTTCTGATTGCAAATACCCCATTTTACTGTAGTTTAACAGGGAAGGAGAATATGATGTCTCCTTGCATTATATGCAATATCATGTCCTTATACAATGCCACTGTCCCTAGTAAAGAGGTGTACAAAGTCCTAGCAAAAGGGCATACCTTCATAAAACAAGAGTGCATGTCAACAGTTGACATCATCTCAGCTCTCTCCCCTAGTCTCAAGTTTGGTGACTTATCCCATGTCAAGTAAAGTAATTCCATCGGCATCTTGCCCAATAAGCACAATCCCTCAATATTTGCTGCCATTGCATACAGAACCTCACAAGTTCATAAAACACCAATAATCCTTATAAGGAGGTGTATGACCACCAACATAGAGGAATGCACAGAAAGCAATGAGATAAGCCACAAAATTCTCAGCAGCAAACAGAGGAATTATAAAGCGAAAGGCACATAAAATTTAACACAATTTTTTTTTTTTGACAAGTAAAATGTGCATATTGAAAAAGCATCAACGAGATGCCACTCAAGTACCAAAACTCTTACAAGAAAGTGACTAAGGTATATCCATATGCTCTAAGAAGAAAAAAAATCAACTATTTCCAGCTCCCTACCTCCAAACAACTACCCATGTAAAGGTATGGATATGGTTATGTGTGACACACATGTTGATTAAAATGATATAACTGATAGGGGAGATTGTTTCGCACATATAGTGGTATAGGTACAGATCTAGTTCCTATGCACTGCAATCTTCTCAAGTAAAATTTTGAATTAAGGAAACTGGTCCCTTGGATTGGACACTTGGATCCCTCTTGAACTATGACCCATGAAGCTTCCCTTGCATATATCTTATGTTGGCTGGCACCTTTAATAAATCTTCACACTTGGGTGAGCCCCATAATTTTCAAAAATTGGATATTGCACCAAGCCTTAATCCATCATCTACCAAATCCGATGATTAATGGGTGATGATCCACCCATCCCAAATAGGTACATATAATAATTATAAAACAAGAGAGTCTTGTTGACCACCATGGTGGTGGACCTGGTGGCCAACCATGGTGGTCAAGTGGACAGAAGTTATCCATTCCCACTTTTGGGGGCTCAAGCATCAGATAAGCAAGTCGAATGGATTAACAATTTGATCCCTTCAGCCCCCGTATCCTCGTACCGAACTCTTTAACAAAAAGAACATTGAAGAAGCAACATTTCCAGAGGAATTGATAATAAGCATGATAGATAAGTGAAAACAACTACAAGACATCGTACATGGAAAAGATGTAACGTCAAAATGATTCTTGGTTGGATCAATGGAAGACACAGAATCTGCAATTTCAGCTGCCAAAAAAAGAACATTACTATTGCAACAAAAAGCATTTTTATTTCGTAACAAATTAATCTAATTATGCCAAATTATAGCATACCACAGCTGACAAACAAAATAGCAAAAGAGCCAGATTTGACTTCTGCCGCAAGCTTGTTAATATCGGGAAGAACAAAATTTGCTTGAGCTCGAGCCATGCCCTCAGCTCCAGAAGAATTGGTCAAGAGACAGGCCCGAATGAAGTGATAAACAGCAGAATACTGTCCCTGAAAATGACATCAAGGAAATCAGAATAGATATTCAAGTACAAAGGAAAGGAAAAGACTGATTGAGCTAAAGAATAATTAGAAACGTTACTACCTCTGCAAATGAAACATTAGAAACTGGCCTTGCCAACAACACAATAAGAGGAAAAAGACTTTGACTTTGCAATTCATCATTTGGAATTCCTGGCAAGGAAACTGTCATTTGAATCCTACAGATTTAAACAGAGCAGCTAATTAGTATCCTACATTACAGTCCATTGTATGCCAAAACCTCAAAGGAACCACCATTGTATCTTCGAGACTAGAACATTATAACAGGCATGTTTCCAAAGATAGTCCTCAGGTTCAAATTCTAAAACAATCTAGAGAAAGAAACCAGAAAACCATAGTTCATTGAAGAGAGAATGTTCCTCTAGTCTAAGAAATTCTCACAGAATACTCCTTTCTTAACCAAAATAGAACTATACAAATGAGAATTTTCCGCATGGCATACTAGGACAATATTTATATTTAGGATCCCAAAAACTTTTAGCTAACCTTCTACCAAGATTCCTCCTTACATTTGCTAGAAACACACAATAGTATCTAAGCTCATGCCATTATTTCCTGCTTGTGCAAGAGTGAGAGGCTATTTATCATCTATAGGTGCACTGCCCAAGGACTAAAGAAATCTGGGAGTTGGTCTTACATTGTTTTGGGATGAGATGGGTTTTTCCAAGGAATACAAGACAAGTTTTTGATACATGGTGAGGAGTGAAAACTGGTAAAGGAAGGCATGGGGGCTATTACCTTTTTGCATTGTTTGGGTGGTTTGGCAGAAAGGGATAGTGGATATTTTCAAGACACTGAACACTCTCTGTATAGATTGAAAAGCATGTTGTTGCCTCTTTTGGATAGATGGATGTCCATGGGAGAGGCCAGATTTTCACAATTTCTAGTACTTTGTTGAGAATACGGAAATTATATGAATTTTGCAGCATTAGAGAACAGTTCGTAGGCCCAAGTTAAATCTAAAGATCACATGGGCCTAAATTGTTAAAAAAAAAAAAAAAAGGAAGAAAGGAAAAAAAATACATAATTTCATATAATCTCATTGAGAACATAACCCACAACAAAAATAAATAGAAGAAGAAGATTCCTGTAGACAAACCAAACTAGTTTGGAACTAAGACTTTGTTTAGTTGAGTTGAATTGAGAGAACAATTTGTACTTGGTTGGCTGGCATCCCCTTGATGCTCATTAATACAATAACTTTTTTATTTATCAAAAACGAGAAAGGAAAAATGGCTCCTTCCCTTCCTAAACCCAACACAATACTAATTCAACACAAAATTAGAAAATCCTCGAGCTCTTTACCTAAAGACCAAATACAAGTCATTGTCTCATAGCCCCTGTAGCATGCTTTCCTAAAGGAATACAGGTGTTCAACTTGAGTACAATGCGCATTAATTTATGGATGTCACGGCTTGCAGCTAATGTCCACAAACGCCTATGTTTAGATTGAAGAATGGCATTACTTATTCTTGCTTTCAAGACAACTTGAGAATAGCGCACACACTGATTGATACTCCGGTCAATCATTCCTACAACCTGATTTGAGAAATATGTGCTGCATTGTTTGGGCTGCTTTCGGGTCTTTATTGTTTCCTACTTGCCTTTTTGCCAAATTATATCAGCAAGGTGATTAAAAGACGATATACAACTTTGACCATGGGCCTTGGCTACAAAGCTTGTTATGAGAAATTTTTGGGAACATTCCACCCAAAACATCCTTTAGTATCACCAAATCAAAGAACCTGCACAATTTTTCTAGTTGATACAGTTGCAAGAACCCTGCTTTTCCCATAAAGCCATGTCTTCTAACAGCCTTCGAGCCGCCAACTTGGCAAAGTTTAATTTGCAGCCTCAATGACTAATGCAACTCATGCATGAAAGATTTCATAATAAATGGCATATATATGTACATATTTTGTGTACAGGTCAAAAGAAAGCAGGGTAGAACCTAGAAATGCTTTCTTCTAAACCTACAGCAGCTTTGAAATAAAAAAATAATAATACCCAAACTGTCAAAGCATTTGTTTCACCATCTATCATATGGAATTGCATTTTCCTAATTTGCAAGACACGTTCATGATCTAATAAAAGCAAACTATCAATTGATTATACATATAAAATTTCAAATTCTTTTGAGATACTAATTTCTTGAAATGATTATGGGGAAAATAAGAATCAATAATGATTTTTACAAGTACCAGTATCATATAAATTTTAAGAAATTTTACCTTTTCTTGTGCTTCGCTTGTAGTTTGTACTGCAAACATCTTTGCAGAAACAAAGGCTGCATATAATGCCAACTTCAGTTAGAAACATACTCAACAAACCTTATTGCTAACTACTTGGCGGGTTGGCTAGATGAATCTTTTTCCCAATCCATCGAAAGCCACTTGAAAATAACTAAATAAACAACATTCCGGAAGAAAGAAGAAAAGAGACTAAGAACCTAAAACTTTAGTCCTCCATCATCAAGAACAGCATAATACAAGAGACAGCCCAACATATAAGAACACTGATGAAATTTGTGGGCTAGAAAAACAATGCACTGCAGCAATTGTAAAGATATAGATCCATCACAAGTTCAAAACCAATATATACAACTACAAAGGCAATGTACACAGGGAAGTGCCTATCACCAATAATGACAATGATATCTTGAGGAATAATTTGCAGGACCAACCCCACAAAAAAAAACTAAATTAAATTAAAAAAAGACAATAACAAGAAAAATTTTGGCAGGAAGCACGTTACTTTTTTAATAGCACGCCGTTGAAGAATATTGTAAAGTTCTACAGGTTTGCAGTATATTGAAAGGCTCTCCTCAGCTGCAATTTGCTCTTCTGGAGACAAATGCAGACGAGAATCTTGGCGACACATCTGATCTGCACTTCTAGAATAGCTGCAATTGCAAAGAGAATTCCTGTTCCATGAACTGGAGTAAATGAAGAGTTTGAATCATACTACAACCCTTATATCTCAACAACTGCCTCATATCATGCACAAAGACCACGTAAGAGTTTGTTTTTCATTTAGTAGGTACGCATATCAAAATCTCGAAGAAAAATATATTGTCAATTTAAAGGGGAATAAATAGCTGATGAACCAGTCCAAGTGCAAGTTCCTCATAACATATGTAGGACAGGTTAGCCGGTCATAGGCAGTATTACAAACATAAATAACAGGCTAAAATAGAACCTACGTGGTTTCCCGAGCCACTAAAGGTATGCTTGGCATTCTGGTTAGACAATGTTGAAATGTAATTTCATAGCTATCTCCTCGTTTCCAAGGTCAGTAACCACTAGGCACCCAAACCTGAAAGAAATGATCATTGTGGAATGCCTTAATTTACAAGGAAAAACAAGAAAAGAAACAGCAATCAAATGCTCTACCCTGTTATAAGCTAAAATAACATTTATCCCACTTACATATAAACAAAAGGATGCTAAGGGAAAAAGATACCCAAATTAATAAATAAGACGTAAATATTAAAAAAAAAAATGCCTATCAAAGAATTAGATCCAAGAGAAAATTAAACCCATGGAACTGTTGGAGAACCATTGGTTAATACCTAGTAGCATGATTTATCTTCATGCATTGCTTTGGCCTAACTAAAATCCCATGTGGTTAGGAATTTTCTGAGCCAATAAGGATGCTACTGGATAATCAAACAAACACAGAGGGATTCAAGGGAATTGACCTGAATCCAAACAAGCTGCGATCTCAAAGGATGATTATATTTTATTTATTTGTTTATATTAACTAGATTTTTAAGGGCTTCTGATGTGGACCAGAACCTTACATTGCAGGTCCTACACACATCAATGATTAAGATTGCACATTAGCCATTGGGGAATATGCTTAGCCTTGGGGGAGTTTTATACATCAACGGTGAAGATTGCACTGACACAATTCAGCAATAGCACTTAGCATTGCTGTTATAAACATTTATGCAGTCATGTAGAGATAAAATACAAATATGTATATGTGTATATATATATATACACACACACACACTTCATTATTTTATTTTTTTGAGGCGTCTCTTCCAAGTTGTCTTGATATTTTTTAAAATTGCCGTATCAGTGCAACCGTCTCATCTAGTGTTATATTTACATTTCTCATCCGCGGTATTCATATTCTTAAAAGTATTAACAGTTCAAAATAAAAAATATATATATTTATTTTTTGAAATAAAAAATACAACTGTTTATGCTAAATGTTAAAACTTAAAAGAACAATAATGAATTCCCTTCTATGTTCTTACCGTTAAAAAATTAAAAAAAAAATAAATAACAAGAAAAGCCAAACCAAATTATTAGGTACCGCTACACAAGCAATTTTCCTTTCTGGGATGGTAACGAATAAAAAGAACCCCCGAAAAAAATAAATAAATTATAGGAAATTTATCAACATCTCCAATGTTTTCGCACCAATCAAACTAGACAAAAGAGGAAAATAAAGCGTTACATCGACATGTATCTCATTCCATTAAATTAACCGCACAACGCCAGCCAGATACAGATATCCACGTGCGCATATATGCACATTGATCGGGACCAAAGAACTGGCGAAAAAATAGAACCCTATTTTGGAGCCGAAATCAAACAATGTATACGTATGCGTAAAGAACCCAAAGCGCAACCATGGCGAGGTCGACGAACAGGACAGGTAATTGGGTTTAAGAAACATACCTCACAGGATTAAAGCCCTAATCTTCGACCCCCAAATCAGACGGTTTTCTGCAAAAACACTCGCTAATTTAGATTATAACTGTATGTATACGCAATTGTATACATGTATAACCACGGATGAAAAGAGAGACGAAGATGAAAATTGAGGACCTACGTACAAGCTTCTGGAGTCGACGGTGTAACTGCTTACCTGGACTTGGTGCCGAAGATGTCAGTGTTAGGCGTTATAAAAGTTCGAAAACTCATCAATGTGGGCCCTACTTTTTGCCAATCCACACCTCTCTGGCTACCTTGTATTTCTATAATTTCTTTCAATTACGATTTTAATTTTGTTTTCTTTTCCATTTTTTAGCTATTTTTTGTTTCAAATTACCTCCGCATTAAAAAAAAAAAGACAGCAATTACCAAAAAAAAAAAAAAAGCACAGCTTTTTTAAGCAGTCTTAATTTATAAAAATTTATTTTTATTTATTTTTATTTTTGATTAAAATAAATATATATTTAAAACACCAAGAAACAAATTAAAAATTAATTTTATTTAAAAATTATTTTTAAATTATAAGTGTTCAAAAAACTCATTAAATGTCAATAAATACGTGCTATAAAATAATATTTTACACTTTAATAAAATAAAATGTGCAAAATATTATTACACTACAAGCTGCTATTAACATCTAATTAATACCATAATTCAAATTTTATTGATTTCACTTATTTCAATTTTAATAATATAAATTTAATATATGAGTAATATCTCACATAAAAATCTCATGCATTGAATTATCCTTTTTTATTTTAAAAAATGTCAGAGATGACATATTATAAATTTATAATAATAATTAAATTTATAAAAATAGTAAAAATTTAATTAATACTAATATTGGCTTTGATTTAATAAATTCATTACCGGTGTGCGATTTACAAGCGGCTTAATTTTTTAATAAAAAATATCTCACATAAAATTCTCATGCATTGAATTATGCTTTTTTATTTTAAAAAATGTCAAAAATGACGTATTATAAATTTATAATAATAATTAAAATTATAAAATTAGTAAAAAATTTAATTTATACCGATGTTGACTTTGATTTAATAAATTCATTACTGGTGTGTTATTTGCATGCGCTTAATTTGAAAAAAAAAAAAAGGAGAGAATATTGATAAAAATAAATATACGTTTGAAAACACTTACAAAATTAGAAATCAAAATCAGTTAAAAATTTAAACCAAAAATACTTTAACATGTACATTTCATATGTTACAAAAGAAATAATTCAAAATTTATTGATTCCACCTACTTTAATTTTAATAATTTAAATTTAATATTTTAATAATATCTTATATAAAAATCTCGAGTATTGATGTATGCTTTGTTACTTGAAAAAAATGTCATAAATGGCATACTATAAATCCGTAATAATAAATAAAATTAAAAAAGTAAAATACTTAATTGATATTGAGATTAAATTTAATATAAAAGTGACATGTAACAAAATTTAATTAAAAGAAAGTATAAAAAAATTAGTAAAAATTGATAAATTTTAACCAATCAAACATTCCTATTAGTGTGTTTCCTTATCGCAAGTTTAATTTATCAAAATTCTTTTTATTTTTTGTTAAAATACATATATATTTAAAAACACTCAAAAACAAATTAAAAGTCAATCTCATTTAAAAATTACCTTCGAATTGCTTACGAAAAATACTTTAATGCATATTTTACATACTCTACAAAGGTAAAAATTTAAAATTCAACGGTTCCACCTACTTTAATTTTAATAATTTAAATTTAATATTTGAATAATATCTTATATAAAAATATCGTGCATTGAATTATATTTTTATTTAAAAAAAATCATAAATGACATTTTATAAATTTATTATATTAACTAAAATTATATAAATAGTAAAAAAAATTAGTTGATAAACATATTGGCTTTGATTTAATAAATATATAATACCACACTTCCCTTATTAGTGCTTTTGAAATCCGAAATCAACTCTATATTTATTGTTCTTTTTTTTTTTTTTAACCAAACAGCTGAGGTTGGTCCACAAACTGGGAATCCGATCTTTCATCTCATATATCACAAACAACCATAGCCTTAAAGTATAAACAGTTCAAAATAAAAATTATTTTTAAAGAAAAAATACAAGTGATTATATTGCAATATTAAAAAAATCAAAATGAAATTCCCTTTTATGCTCTTACCGTAAAAATAAATAAATAAATAAGAAATTCAACAAATCCAAATTATCAAGCAAGCAATTTTCCTTCCTGGGGATAGGAAGGAATATAAGGAACGCCAAAAAAAATCACAGGAAAATTTGTCAACATTTCCAATGTTTTCGCACCAACCAAACATGACAAAAAGTGGAAAACAAAGCGTTACATCGACGTGTATCTCGTTCCACTAAATTAACGGCACAAGGCCAGTGAGATACAGATATATCGACGTGTGCGTATATGCACATTGATCGGGACCAAAGAACTCGCAAAACATAGATCCGTATTTTGGAGCCGAAATCAGACAATGTATACGTATGCGTAAAGAACCAAAATCGCAACCATGGCGAGGTCGATGAACAAGACAGGTAATTGGCGTTAAGAAACATACCTCACAGAATTAAAGCCCTAATCTTCGACGCCCCGTATCAGACGCTCTTTCTGCAAAAACACTCGCCGATCTAGATTATATACCTGTATGTATACGCAATTGTATATATGTATAAAGATAGATGAAAAGAGAGATGAAGAAGAAAACTGGGGACCTACGAACAAGCTTCTGGAGTCGAACGGCGTAGCTCCTTACCTGGACTTGGTGCGGAAGATGCCAGTGTTAGGCGTTATATATAAAAGTTCACGAAACTTATCAATGCGGACCCCATTTTTGACAATCCGCGCCTATCAACAACCACCCGCATTTTAAACAACGTGTTTGGATTAAAAAAATATATTAAAAATTTCAAATTTTTACCAATTTTTTATTATTTCCTCCAATCAAATTTAGTAAAAAATCTTTTTTACGCTAATTTTTAGTTTTTTTTTTTTTTTAACAATCCAAACACCATTTAAAAAAGCATTATAACAATAGGTAAATTTATTTACACTCCATAAATAATCTTGTACACTCTAATTTATTTTTTTCATTAGTTAAAACTACACAATTATTTAACTATTTTTTCACTTATGTTTTGTATATTTATAAAGTCATAAAAATTTTAATATAAAAACTCAATCAAAGACATAATTATGTTGTCATAAATACATTTATTTTGCAATATAAATTATTTTTAAAATATATATACAGAAAGCATCTTACCAATTTTTTCTTGAATATTTTGATAATTGGACAAGCAACCATAATCTAATTTTTTTTTTTTAAATAAATTCACTTATTCACGTGAATTATCTTATTATGATAAAGTTTTGTAATTCTAATAATTTTTAAAAAAAAATATTTGTTAGTATAAAATGTTCAAGTTAATTTTTCAAAAACAATATACCTAAGCTTTGTTTAATAAATCTATTTTCGTACATATAAATTAACTTTTTTAGTTTATTGATTTACTTTGTTAGATATTTTGTTAATAATTTTATTTATATATCTATGTTATTGTAAAGCAAACATTAGAGACATTTGACCCATCGCTGGGTAGTTAAGTGGAATGGGAATCAAACTCAGGACTTAGATAATATATCCAGATCACGAGCTCGATTCGTCTCCTCGACGCTCAGGTTTCAAGTGGGGGCCGCTGGTGGTAGGGTTTTGGCGCTTAAACTTTCCCGAGATTTACCCAGTACACATCCGGAGAGTAGTCGCTGCGGATTCCTCGTTACCAAAAAAAAAAAAATACTAGAGACATTTGGTGAAATCTTAAATTTAATAAAGTTTCAAATTTGATGAAACATTTTTTTTCTAAAATATCCTTAAATTCCTTATAACTACCTATAATTTTAATGGTATTAAAAAGTAATTTTTTTAACCACTACATGATTGAGTAATTTCACTTATTTATATTTTTATCTTCATTAAATTTTTTTTAGCTACACACTAATTTTATAACTTTTTTTTAAATGGTCCTTAATTAAGTGTTATTTACTTAAATGACTTTAATTAATTATTATTTATTATTTGAATTATTTGTATCTTTTTTATAATTTTATATTAATTTAAATAAAAATTACACACACAGTGTGCGCCCACTCCTAATAACATAATAATCAAAATATATATGTATATATATGCCTCATGTTATTAATTATTTACTTCTGATATCATATTACCAAAAAAGTTTATATATACTAATTCTGATGATTATCTATTACAATATATTTTTTAGGAGTGATTGATAGCTTATAACTATAATTTTTTATCGTTTTCAAATATATGAAAAATGATATCTCATTTAGTTTTTTTTCTAAATTTTGTTTTTTGTTTTTATTTTTTATTTTCTATTTCAAACTTATTTTTCATTTTAAGTTTTTAAAAATAAAAAAATAGCTTAAAATATATTTGGACAGTTGTATTTTTAAAATTTGTTTTAAAAAAATAGAAAATAAATTTACACATAAAATAAAAAATGGTAAAAAATTATTTTAAGAATTTTTAATCTAAAATAAAGAAAATCTCAAAATAAGAAAAATAGAGTATTTTTTGTTTTCTTATTTTGAGATTTTTAAAATATAAAACGCATAAAATAAAAAATAAAAAAATAAACCAAACACCACCTAAAACATTTAAAAATGATGTTTATGAATTACATAAACAACATATATATTAGAATGAGAAAATAGCAACTTCCCATGTGAAGTGCCAACAATGACAAAGGACGTTATAAGAAAGTTTAATATTTAAATTTTAAACTGATTGCAACATTAGGAATGGCCATCACTTCCAAACTATATATGTCATTTTGTGTACATTTCCTCTTCATATATATGTATTATTTATATAGCACAAATTTTTATTTTTTTTTATCACTAGCCATTTAGTAAGGGGAGAGGTTTTATTTTTATTTTTTATTTTTTTTTAATATTTAAGATATTCAAACTAATTTGTTCAATCTCCTAAAACTTTTTAGTGGTTTGGAAGATACTCAGAACCAGTTTTCAACCGAGCAGCAAACTTGTTGTCATACCAGTTGAACAGGTTAACCAATGGGAGAGTCGTCAAAGTTTGAACAGGTTAAGAAACGTTTTGGGCCATTCTTCTTGGTGGGTCCCGCACAGATTTCAGTTACATTGCCCTTTCATTAATGGTTAGTCTCGGGAAAGATTCCTTTAAAAAAGTAACTTTTTTTTCTTTTGTTTTTAT
>JAVXUM010000040.1:4554848-4566104 GCA_035590655.1 Pouteria glomerata
TAAATGCTGTCATTGAATTCATTTTTATGTCAGTATATATGTTGCTGATTAGATGCAGTAAATATGAGAGAGAGAGAGAGAGAGAGAGAGAGAGAGAGGGATGGATGGTGAACATTATAAATGTTGTCATTGAATTCATTTTTATGTCAGTATATATTTTGCTGATTAGATGCAGTAAATGACCTTATGTCTGCTGGAGCGGTGCTTACTTTGCGTAGTGATTTTCCAGACTATATTGAAGCCGTATCGGGAAACTCATTGTCATTTCTGTTTGAATGAACTACCAGCAGATGCAGTTCCATGCCCAGCATGTTCAATACCATTATATTGCTCTCAGCAATGTCAAGAACAAGCTGGAGGACAAAAAACGGGGAATAACTCAAAAAATTACAGCATTCGTGAAACTTTATCCGATGATCTTGAGAAATACCTTGCAAATGTTACATTACCCGATGTTTCTGCTTCAGACATCCCACATTTTGTCGAACATAGACATGAATGTTGTGGTGTACATTGGCCTGCAGTGTTGCCATCTGAGATAGTTCTAGCTGGTCGAATTTTGGCAAAATCTGTAGGGCAACAAATACAGCGTAACGATGTTCCTAACCATGTTGGAAATTTGGTACATTTTGCCGATTGCTTTTCCTTTCTTGATCTCTAGTTCAGTGGTTTTTTATTGTTTCACCAAAGGTTCTAACTAGATGCATGGGACCTTCATTTGATTGTAGGATCTTTCTCACAATTATGACCAGTTGCCCCCAGAAAGAAAATTGGAGTTGCATATTTATTCCATCATTTTGTTATACTGTCTTCAGCACTCTTATGGAGCTGAATTTTCAAAGAATGGGGATACCATTTCAAAGGTAATGGAATGGACACACCCCTTATCTCCTTTTCCAGTCTCTTGTGCAGGACACCTTCACACCCAATATAATTTTTTTTTAATGATATTTGTGAAAGATTTCCACATGAAATGTGCTAAAATAATTTTTCAAAAGTTCTATTTAACCAGAATCACATGCAACGTTACACACTAATAAAATTTGTGAAAAACAAATTATGGTAAAATTTTATGTTTCTAAGCTTGATTATAAACAGACTCATTGCCAACCTTCATTGGTTCTTGTGTTCTTTTGGTTAATTATTATTGTTGTTTTTGTAGTGTTGGGGCTTTTCTTTCAGGCATGAGGTTCCTCCTGACTGTTTTTGGTTGTTACTAGTTTGCTTTATTTAATTATATATGTTGAGAGAAATGGTTTTCCTGACCTGCACCAAAAGTTTGTGGATAACATCTGAATGCTATCAATTGCAGATAAAATAGAGCAAATGAAAATGTTGCTTTCATTTCTTGTTAATTCTTGGATTCTCTTATGCTGTACTAATTTCTGTTTTTTTTTTTCCTTTTTATCGTTCATAACTTTCATAGAGTTGGTGGTGTCCACTTTTGATGGTTCTGTACTGAAACCGAACTGCATAATCTCTCTCTCTCTCTCTAAATCAATGATTTGTTTAGCTGATCAAACAACTCATGGGATACAATTCTTGGTAATATTTTTTTAAATGTGTTTGTTTAAATTGTTATTTGACTATATATTTGTTTAAATTGTTTTCTCCACTGGAACATGAAATTTTAGATATGAGCTGTTATCCCAAATGAAAATAGACAGGAAAATAGAGAGGAACTTTACTGTGGAATACCCAGTACATTTTATTGTCATCAGCAGTTATAATCTTTCCTTTTTTGGATGCAGCTTGTTATACTACTGTCCCAAATCAGGGTAAATTCTATGGCGATTGTTCGTATGAAATTCCTGGATGGGTCTAGCCGAATGGCTGAGTCTAGAAAATTTTTTCAAGCTGGGAATGCATTAACTAGCAATTTGGAGCAGGTTTATACAGATGCCACTTGAATTTTCCCATTTTTTTTCTTCTTGAGCATTTCCTTAATAAGTTCTATCATTACAATGATACCATGCTGGACAATTATGCTCTTTGGTGATGCCTTATGCTTCGTGATGCATATTAAGCCACTGTACATTTGTATCACAGGAATCACCTTTTTACAAAGACACACTGGAAGCAACATGCTTTCAATAAATACATCTAAACACTATGCTTTCAATTTTCATAGACCCTTTAAGAGTTGTGAACTACTGCCTAATTAATTTATAGGGTCTGTGGTTTTTATTCTTTTAAATTAAGTTGAATCAAAAGTTCTCCCGCCTAGTTTTACTGTTTGCTGATTGATGCTATTCTGTAGGTGAGGGTAGGTCAAGCTATTTATTCAGTTGGCAGTTTGTTTAACCATTCTTGCCAACCAAACATACATGCATATTTCCTGTCTCGTACTCTCTATATACGATCCACAGAATCTCTGGCTGCTGGGTGCCCACTGGAGCTGTCCTATGGTCCACAGGTATTCTTCCCCCTTGATAACTGACATTTGACTAGTGTTACTTTTAAAATATTACCAGCTTTAAGTAAGACTTATACTTAGACATAATGAATGTTGAATAAGGATTTGTATGCTTTAATTTGGCATTTTTGAGTTGGGTATTGACTTTTCAGTTGTTTGTGTTCGGGCCAAACTCCCATTGCCATTTTGATGCATGTATAAATAATCAAAACACTGGAACTGGTACAGAGCAAAAATCTTGTTCAACTGATAAATTGAAGTTTTTTGTTCACAGGTTGGGCAGTGGGACTGTAAAGACCGCCAAGAATTTCTGGAAGATAAATACTCATTTAAATGTTGGTGCAGAGGTTGTTCAGAATTAAATTTATCTGATCTTGTGTTAAATGCTTTTCGGTGCGCCAAGCCGAATTGCTCTGGTGTTGTCTTGGATAGCTGTGTGGTCCAGTATGAAAACCAGAAAATCAACCGCCTCCTTGTTGCTCCTGCAGTTTGCAGTTCTGAGCCTCATGTGCAGGTATGCTATATCCCCCAGTTATAAGTATGGTCTCACAGTTGTATTAAATGATTCAATTAAAGTCACAGAAGATTGACTGAATTCAGTTGCCACAAAGAAAGGTTGATATTTCAACATCCAGATGGGTGGATCTGTTTTCTTATCCACTATTTTCTTGTTTTGGATCTAATATCTAAATATGAGAAATAGATGAGTTGAGTTGCAATTGCTCCATCCTAGTCTTACTAGTATTGCTAAAATGTAGAACTCACCACTGGTGGATTTTATTGTCATATCTACCTGACATCTGTGAAATGCCAATTCTAGAATGTGAACTATATGTCATCCTCTTTTATAACTCTCTAATTTCTGATCTTTTAAAGGTTGAGAAGCTTAAAAATGATGATATTGATGAAGTAGCTGGCTGGGTATTTGAAAAAACTGGATGCAGCAGTCATATTGAACCCGGATATTGTATCAAGTGTGGTTCTTATCGTGATCTGGAAGATTTACATGCAACAGCCAATAAAGCTTTTATTTATATCAGAAGGTATAGTTAGCTTATTTCTTTGAACCTCTTTCTAGTTCTTTATCTTCAGGATGAGACAGGATAAACATATACTTATTTTGAAGATGGGAGACCTTTCAATTCACAAAGGAAGCAATAAACAAGGTGGTACATATAACTCTCATGGCACAGAATGCTTGAACTGTGATGCCAGTCTTCTATATTACAAAAAGAATCTCCATGCACCATCCAGCAGCCTCTAGAATACAAGTCTTTACCCTCTTGCCAAAAAGAAATCTGACTTGTCATTTGCTGTTCTGAAATCAAAGTGATTTCATTCAGAAAGTAGACAATATGTCAGAAATTTCTCCCAACCATTGAGCATACTGCGATGAGCCCCATAATGAAGCCACCAACTGAACTACTTTATACAATTACGTTAGGTTGCATTTGTATTTATGGATTTGAAATCTAGAGATTTAGTGTAAATTATTAAATGAGAAGTGCTCAAATATAACTTTGTCAATTTAGATGTGGATTTTATTATAGATGTGAGTGGGTTTAACACGATGAATTACGATGGGTTTGAAATCACTGCAAAAGTAGTTATTTGAAATCTTTCAAAATAGTAGCTCCTCTATTTTAGTAGCACAAAATGGTTCTCCTATATTTTTATTACAGTTAATCTCAAAAAATCCATTTATTTGAACTCTAGGTGTCCAATTGGATCCTTAGAGCCTACCCTAACCGAGTAACGATGAAACCCCATTACTGGCATTGGCCACCCTCTAATAAAGGTAATATCTGAAATTTAATGGCTTAGCCAAGTCCAAAAGGTTGGAAGAGGCCAAACAGTGGTTATGGACTCTACATATGTTACACAAACTCTTTTGTTTGCTTTAACGTACCCGAGTCCATGTAACACAGGACTATAAATTCCCTCTATTCTTGATAGATCTTGTTTTTGGGGAGCAGCTACATAAGTTATTTTATTTTATTATATTTGTAAGTAATTGCCAAAGATGGATTTAATCTCCATGAAAACAGATGTTTCTAAAAGATTGAGATCCCATTTCTTGCTGCCCAGACGGGCTACATTCCCATTGGAGGTTTCTAATTCTATGGTTTCACTTTATGGATTGCAGATCCTTCTTTATATTAAGAAGAGCAATAAACAAGATTTGGCTTAAAATAGAACAATAAAGCCAGTATGGCCTGGAAGTAAATCTCATTTGTTTTTCACCTGTAATATGGAAATTTGAACCATTGAGCCAATTGATACCTCTACAAAGCAAATGTATGTATTTGAATGCATCTTTATACATGCTTAGACACCAGGAAGTACATATGCATTTACCTTTATGCATGCATGTAAACATACCTATATGTTTAGTAGATAAATGTAGACATATTATATGTAGCATGTATGCTCAACTTCTTCATGGCCATCTCGTATTGAAGCGTTTTATTCAACAGATTGCAGGACGCAATAATTGCTAATGAAGTCCGAACTAATACTCTTTCAGATGGTATGATATCTCTTGATCTTCTGAGATCAATTTTGCATGCATACAACAAGAAAATTGCAGAGGTAAGTTTCATACTTCTAGAGTCTTTCGATTAGCTCTTGTTGGAGTACAATGAGTATCTTGATCTATTTTGTACCGCATATAATGAAACTATTTATTGTATTCCATGTTTGGGAACCAGCAAGTATGATGCATTAGTATCTTTTTAATTGATAATTAGTTTGATGATCACAGTTATTGTGATTTCTATGGCTTAAAATCATTCACACGATAATGTCAATGTAATATTTTCAGGTGGAGGACAACCTTGCACAGGCATGTTGTTTGATCGGAGAACTGCAACAGGCAAAGGACCATTGTAAGGCATCAATTAAGGTAGATCATCTATATGCCATGTCATAATGTTTCCTCTTCTTTTTTTGTCATTTTGTTTTTCATTGAAAGATCAGAACTTTATTTATTTATTTATTTTTGCCTCCCATGCACATTGCCTCGTACCATAAATTGCTACACAGGGATTCATGTACTGCCCATCTTTTCCACTTAGACAGATTGACGCACAACCTTGTGCAACAAGTTTTCGGGCCCTAGCACTACTGTAGACTGTAGCATTGACGCAAACACAAGATACAGATATCACACAAACATGTTGACACAACAATCCTGAAAAAATAGGACACAAACGCATCATGTGGTTTCTTTAGTGAACTAGTTAAAATTAATGATGTTTGTAATTTCAAATATGTGGAAGAAGAACCTCTGCGAATCTGCATACTTCTATTGCCCACTGTCTTGGTGGATTATTATTTTTATTATGCTAGGAGTGTTTAATGATTGCACACACTTGTTAGTTTGTCTCTGCCCAGACCCCACATAAGCAGGAGCCTCGTGCGCTCGGCCATACTGTTTATACATTGTACTAGTTACATATAGGATGTCCTTTTGACGCAAATGTTTTGGGATACTGTTTGAGTTTACATGAGGAGATTTGCTTCATATGTGATGTTAAGGAGTGTTCACAAGCTGTCCAAAGTTATTAAGTTCATTTATAAATTAAGACATGTCCAAGAAATGTCTGACATGTTCATAAGAGTGTTGAAGCTGGCCCTCTATGCCAGTGTCCGTGCTACCTAGTCTGATATAACTCGTTCAACTCAACTCAACAAAGCCTTAGTTTCAAGCCAGTTGAGGTCGGCTATTTGAATGCTTTTCTTCCATTCATTTCTTAAATTGGAGAATGCGACATTTGAACAAAACACATTGATACTCCTTGTATATATGGATTCTCTTTATCTACATTGTTAATAGATTCTCTTTATTTAACAATACTATATTCTTTCTGCTTTGCTGGATTTGGGAAATTAAATATCAGTATTAATTCGACTGTATGTATCTATCCTTCATTTTTGTTTTGGTAAAATTGATGAGTAAAGAAATTTTATTGGGAGAGTTATTCATTTTCTATCTATCTGAGTTGGCAGATACTTGAAAAGCTGTATGGTCCTCAACACATTGCTATTGGAAATGAGCTGGTGAAACTTGCATCGATTCAGTTATCCCTGGGTGATCAAACTGCTGCTGTGGATAGCTTAAATCAGGTGCATGCAATATTTGCCCTGTACTATGGATCTCATGCAAACATGGTATTCCCATATCTCCAAGGCCTCAAGTGAGAAGCCTACAAGCTCAAAATGCAATGCAGTTACATATTTTATATATATAGTCTCGTCATCCCTAAACTCCACAAATCATTATTGTATTTGGCAGTGATATATATATACATAATATAAATATAAATGTGTTTTTTGCTTTTTACTGGCTGTTTGGAAATTGTTCTCTTTAGAGATATGGTTAGTAAAGAGTGAAAGAGCAGAGGGATTTGCACATGCTGCATAAGTTGTTTCTCCTGAACATTATTTTAGTATTTTGATCAGTGTTTCATCAAATTTCAAATGGACCATAGAGCATCCAAGTGGAAAACTTGGAATAATCATAAATGTAACAAAATAATAATAACTTTATGAAGTGGTTTCATGCAACATATGAACAGAACAGCCAGCTGACAACGTAAATGGCAAATGAATAATAAAAATATAAAATTCTAAATATAAGTTTTTATATAATTGGGTTAAAAAATATAAAGAAACGAAAGACAATGATCAGTAAATTATTTGTTTTTTATTTTAATCCTTTTTTTTTGGGGGGAAGTCTCATATTTTCTCACAATTTTTTTCTTAGAACCAAATAAAAATAATTTTGATTCTCATTTCATTTCTTGTCGTCTCAACAATTTTTTAATCCAAGCAGACTCTTACTGTTAATGAAAATATAAAATGATACTATATTTTCATGGAACTTAAAAAGTGCAATACGAGAATAAAATTTTTGCCTAGTTTAATTAAAAACCGTAAAATAAAATTATTTTTTTGGATTAAATTGTAATGTCATTTTGTGTTTTCACCAATTATTCCTAAACTCCACAGAAAAAGTGGCTTCCTTTTTCTGATAATGACGGAAACAAGAGCACAACAGCAGTATATATTTATATATATAAATAACATAAATTTATTAGTGAAAAAAAAATAGTAAAACGATGCCACAAAAATGGGTTAAAAAAATAAACTCTTGAATCTATTCAATGGCTTCGCAACTCCTTCAAAAACTCTTTTGTTTCTCTTTTCCAATATAAACCAAAAAATGCAAATCCATGGAATTGAAAGTTCTTCAACACAGGCAATCGAAAGTAAAGAAAAAACATAAAATGGAGTGGAGTGGAGTTCCGGCTTCTGCATTTCCTATATTTTGGCGTCGAAATGAACCTGACTTTCATTTGTCTATGCTCTCATATAAGTGCCATTCCAATGAGAAAAGAATTTGAAAAGGCTTTAAAAGGCTTGCTGAACAATGGGATCATGGACAGTCAAAATCTTTTTGAATTTATTTGTGCATTTGAACTACGTGGAGAATACATTCAGAAGTGAAATTCAACAAGGCTTCGTATTACGTATATTCATTTCAAATGAAACTACACTCCCAAAAATTTACCAATCCAATTTACACTACCAAAAGAATGAGAACTAATAACATAAAAGCAACAAGACAAAGTCAAATATCCATTATATATATATATATCTATAAAATAAACATTATTGATTAGAAAGGCATTAAGGGGATGCAGCTCATTTACACACCCAAAAAAAAAAAAAAAAAAAAGAAAAAAATTGAAAGCAAGATCTCTGAGAGGTCCATCGACAACCACATGATCAACAACATCACATATCATGCTAACGAAGTTGCTGCAAATGAAAAGACAAACTAAGAAAAAAAATATAATCTTGCCTTGAACAAGTATTGTAATTTTTTTTATTACTGATATAACAATTCCAACTTTCAACAAGATCAGTACACCTTTAAATTCACTAAAACTAAGAGTTCCATGCATCATACTCTCTTTGATGATTCAACATCACTTCTGTTAACAGAAAAAACAAAATTTGCCAAGTCAAAAAAAAAAAAAAACTATCGAAATTCAAATGAAGGAAACATACCTCTCTCTTGAACCGTTTATTTCTTACAACTCTTGCTGCTAGGATGATTCAACTCAAGCCCAAATTCAATTGTCCTCGTTTGTACCAAAAAGCTTCATCCTTGACAATGGCGTCCTTAAGTACCCCTCTACCTCAAACTTCCTAGGGGAAAGCTCTCGATACTTTGCAAACTCCTCCCTCGCTTCCTTGTTCTGATCGAGCAAGCTATATATCATCCCTTTACAGAAATAAGGCCTAAAATCATTTGGGTCCTCTCTTGCTAGCTCATCATAGCTCTTCAATGCTTCATCCACATTCTTCTGCAAGAACTTTATCTGTGCCATTATCAGCCTAACGTCTCGCGCCTCCTTGGCCTTGTTTTCGTCCTCTGCAATCCTAAGCGCCTCTTCCAACCTTGTGATCACTGCATTGCCCTCCCCACATCTGTCCATTAACAGTGCGTTCTCAAACAACGCTTCGAAGGAGAGTGGGTTCACCTTCAGGATTTCTTCAAACACGTCTCGGGCTTCTTGGGCGTTCCCCATTTCGTTCAACAACCTCGCCGTGAGGAACTTCCACTCGGTTTGCTCCGGTTGGGCGGAAGCCAGCTTTTGTAAGATCTTCAGAGCTTCTTCGTCCTCGCCGGCGTCGAGCTTTTGCTGTAACACCGATTTCAGGGCCTCGATGGCTTCGGAATTCGACTCGAGAAACTGCGACAGGGGTGTGGATGGATTTTGGATTTTTTCTTCTTCGTCTTGCTGCTGCTTCTGCTGATCCTCGACTTGGTTGACTTCTGCCACACTTCCCTCTGTCGCAGATGGCAACGTCTCGGCTTTGACGGGTAACTGGCGGAATTTCCCCGCGAATGCAGTGGCGAGGACGACTGCGGCGGCGGCAGTTTTAAGGCTGCGGATGATCGGGTTTTGGGAGGAACCGCCATTTATTGGGGTGGAATTAGAGGAGGCCTTGACCGTGAATGTGGAATTCGAATAGGAGATGGAGAAACGGAAATTTGAACGGAAAGAAATTAGCGGCGGCGGCGATGGTGGTTGTTTGAGAGTGGTGGCGAGCGACGGGGCTTTGAGGCAGAAGGAAGATGATGAGGATGCTAATCCAACGGTTAGAGCTGCTGAGTCCATTTGGGCCTTTGAGAGACTTTTCAGAGATTTACTTTTTACTTTTCTTTCTCTCGCTGGATATTCTGAGGAGGTGATGGGCACTAGGGTTTTTGACCACGAAGATGACCACAGTCCCGGGTGGGGGACCGGGCCGGGCTGAGGTACTCGTTTTTTAATTTGGATCCTAGCCTTCCATGATCCCGCACACTTCACTAACTAGAAGTCAGCAGTGATGTTATATTTGAATATATATTTTAAAAACTAAAAATAAAAAGTCAAGTTTTCTTCAATATTAAAAATTATCCATGCTTAAAATCACAAAAACATAATTTAGCTTATAAAAAGTTAAAAATAAATAAAATATGTTTGAAGATATTATTAAACTGTCATTATTTTTTGTCACGATTTAAAATTTGAACTAAATCTTTTCATAACAAAACTCTCTCTCCCCAATAAATCTTAACCATTAATAGTTATAAAATAAATTTTCAATCCTTAATTTAGGGATAGATGTCAAATTATTGAATTGTATTATTGTATAGATTTGAGACATGTTAATAACGGATAAAATGTCTTTTTATCTCATGTACTTAAGGTGAAAATCAATTATACCTCTAAATTTTAAAAACTTACTTTTGTATTTATAATATTTTGAGTTAAAGCAAAATTGTAAACGGTGTTAAATTTACAAAAATATTCATTAAAAATCAAATAAAATCAAAAGGGGTAAGTGTAAGTAATATAAAGTACAAGAGAGTATAAATGTAATTTTTAAACTTAAAGTTAAAATTATTATATTTGAAGAATTTTTTAACGTTTTTTACTTAAATTCAAAGTATAAGAAATGTAAATATAGGTTTTTAAAGTTTAAGAAGCGCAAGTGATTTTCACTTTAAATATAAAGACAATTCCCTTGCTAATAATATTTGATAAAGAGACGATATTTTATTTTATGTTATGAATATATACTATATCTTTAAATTAAAAATTAATTATTAATATATGTTTTAGGCTCTGTTGGGAGGTGTAATTTTTTTTCAAAAAAACAACTTTAAAAGTTTTGAACATTCTCCAATTAAATCTCATTTTGTGTCCTTTTTTTTAATAAAATATAATTTGCATAAAATAACATGACTCATGAACATTTATCATGTGCGTGCCAAATGCTTCATTTGCAATTTAAGAGAATTGAAAAATTATTAAAATGTGTTTTATTATTATTTTTTTCAATGGATGCTTTTCACAATCATATTAATCATCGGCACATATTAGACACTAATTCAAAAGTATTTTATTATTATTTTTTTAATTTAAAAAATAGGCAGCCGGACAAACCTCTGTTCATTGAAACTTGTTTATGGGCGGGCTTTCACTCATCAATGCTTATTTCTCTTATTATTATGCTAAAAGGAGGCGTGCATGGACAGTGAGGACCCTAAAAATTTAATTAAAATATCAGTCAAGGCTTAATGCAGACCCGGTCAAATTCTCCGTCGCTCGAGAATTTTGATTTGAGTTCGCACCCAATGCCAAAACCTCTGGGTTCTATGAAAGGTCACGGGTGGGAAAGTTCTATGGCGTAAAATGGGACTGGTTTGTAAAATTTTTTTGGCCCAACAAATTATATCTAGTTTTTTAGTTTTTCATTTTGAATTTTCGTTTAAA